>JAOUZG010051511.1:1494901-1506794 GCA_026289955.1 Argiope argentata | reverse complement strand
ACACACACACACACACACACACACACACACACACACACACACACACAAAAGACATTCTTCGCACACAGCATCTAAAAATCTTCAGATTCTAAAGTTATCTTCAGAATATTTTGTTACTATATTCAGATTTGTGATTAGTTATTTTTTTTTTGTACAAGATACTAAAAAAATATGTTTTGTGTAGAAGCTTTCGTAAAATTTTTTTAAAGTAATATTTAAAGTCATTCTTTATTATTAAAATTATTATTAACAATCGTCTAGTCTAAAAATAACTATACCATCCGAGTAATCATTGAATCCAAACGGTTTTGTGTAAAAGCGTGGATGAAAGCACGAATCATTGAATTAATCATTAACAAAATTATATACATACACAATAAATGAGAATCTCCAGATCCTATTACTAACTTTAAAATATTTTATTAACATGTTCAGATTTGCATTTTTTTTTTTTTTGCATGAGATATTTAATGAATATACTCTTTCTTAAGAACTTCAGGAAATTTTGTTTAAAATCATTTTTAAAACCTTTAATATTATTTTTGTTATTAGCTCTCGTCTGGTACGGATCCAACTGCGCCACTTGAAAAAATCACTATTGTCCACGAAAGACATTTGTTTAAATATTTTTTTCTAGAAACAAGAATTGACTTTTTAAAAAAAGATCTTCTCCACACAAGTCTCTGAAGTTTGAAAATTTTTCAGAGCCTATTTAGTCTTTAATAGCACATTCAGATTTCTAATTTGTTAGCTATTTTTTGAAAGAGATATTTCAAAATTATGCTCTTGTTATATGTTAATCTAGAAAATTAGTTATAAAAACTTATTTAAAACTTCTTTCCTTTCATAAATAGTTATGTAGGTAGATCCAATTATATCATCCGGATAATCACCATTGTACACAAAAGACTTGTTCTAGAAGCAAGAATCATCGCATGAATCATTAACAAAAACGCCTCCCACACGCACAATACGCGAGATTCTGCAGACCCTTTTCTACCTTTCGTTCCAAAAAATCGATATCTCCTGGCCATGTCCAGGTAATGGCGGTCGCACAATGGAAGTCTCTGACCTTACCTTCGGCAGTGAGCTCGTGGGAAAGGGGTCCTTTCACAGCCCCCCTCCCCATGATCCCGCTGACTCCGGATCAATTGCAGAGACAGAAAGCACATCATTTTCATGTTGTATAATTGGACAATGCCTTCATATGAGCGAGTGAGTCGGTTGAAGCTTACGCGTGGCACTTTCATTATTTAGGATTGTGGGAGTCTATTTGTGGGGGTTCATATTTTTATTACGCGTTTATAGCGAGGGGAACTGAAATGTTATGAGTTTTGAATTTTCCCGGAAGATAAGCAACAATATTTATAAATAATATATGAAACTTTACATAAGCAACAACTTGGAAGATATTTGAAAAGTATGTATTTCAGAAAACTCGGTTAGCATTTACGATGTTGATATTTTAAACCAAGAAATGCCTGTTTCGGATTTGAGAAAAAGGATACAAGCATTTGTAAATGCAATTTCTTAATGGAAATGTAAATATTGCTTTCAAAAATAACTAAAATATTTAAAAACTTTATATATATTTTTTTTCTTATGCGAATTATTATTATAAATGAAACAATCGCAAAAAAATTTGAATTCGAGAGTTTGACGAATCTCCGTTTCAGATCTCTCTGAATGCGAACACATTGTTGGCATTATGTCTACAATGAATTCGAAATTAATTTTCATTCTGCTCACGAAATTTGATATGCTATCTTTATTGCAAATTTGTCGATTTCTTTCAAATGCTCAGTGGAATCCATTCGCATGCAACTTATTTGTCTACCCGAGTCCAGATGAATATGATAACTCCAAATATTTAAATCGGTGAAATTTGATACACAATTTTAGCATTTATAGATCCATATGAGATTTTGAAAAAATACGTCTTCAGATTAAGAGTCTTACGGTTTGTTTATTTGCAAGCACTTAAATGTGATAATTAAAAAATGCAAAAATATTAGAATGAATGCATATTTCAATGCATCATGTCATAACTTAATTTCTCGAACGGCCAAGCACCACATGCTCGTGCATTAGATATTCTGTTTTTACTTCTCTCCATTTATATAAATTATCTTTACAATATCTGATCACTTTTAAATTTTCTTAACGTATGTTGAAATTTACTTGCAATCTGTACAGCAATTTTAAATTGAATTAAAGTAGAAATTTATTTAGTAATTTCTTTAATTTTTAAATGAACTAAACTAAACTAAAATTTAGTTTTTAAAAGTTCTTTCATGTAAAGAATATTTGTAAAGAAAACAATTGAGAATCTCGAATAATCTCACTTCCAACCCGACAAAAAATTCGAGATGAAAAAGATTTTTTTTTTCTTCTCCCCCATATAAAATTTGTTTTAAAAAATTTGATATATCGTTTATTACAAAAATTTGATTTTTATTTCCTAAATTTCGTTAGGCAAAGAAACAAAATTTAATTTTTCCTCATCAATAACGAATAGTTCTGATTTTTTTTTCTACAACTACACAAAATGCATATTTTCATTCTATTAAAATTTGGAGTAGATGATAGTGTGCGTGTGTATGTGTGTGTGTGTGTGTGTGTGTGTATGTGTGTGTGTTTTATATCGACTGCATTCTTATAAACTTCTTTATATTGCTTCTAATTCATGAACTATGAAAATACGATCCATTGTTCCCATGTTTACAATAATATTGAAGACGATGTTTTTTTCTATTATACTATCAAAACAATTTTTTTTTTCATACAACGCGAAACTTCATATCTGCTTTTACCAATATTGCCTAGATTTTATTTTATTTAACAGTATAGTTATTTTATCAATGATAAATTGCTAAAATATATTGATTTCAAATATCACTGTTCAGTGTTATTTTTCGCAGTAGAATTTACATGAAAATCTGAAATCATTTATTAATTTATTTTTGTTTATAGCATTATAAGTATTTCTGGTATTTCTAGCGTTTTACTAAAAGAATAAATGTTGTTTTATTCATAAGATATTTTACACCTTCATTGTTTTATTTTCACTTCGATCATTTCTAGCGGCCTGTAAATAATATTCCATTTTGGAAAAAAAAATGGAATTTAGAATCTTCAAACTTCGAAAAGCTTAGCGAAAAACACATCGACGCAGTCCCATAATCCCTTTATTCAACTGCAAGAGTATCGTTTCTAATAGTCACGTGCCTTTTTCAATGCTGCATACACTCTTGAACTTTCCGCTACTCTTAATTTAAAACTTCCACATCAAAAGTGGCCCTTCAGTGAGACTGGTGCAGGCCCTCCCACCGTGAGAAACGGGACGGACGAGCCCTCGAGTTCTTGATTGCACCCCCGTTTGTTGGGGATACAACATAAAAATGTTCAAATGTCGATTTTACTGTGCGCGTGTACATTCAAAAACCCTCAAATGAGCTCCGGTGTCACAAAGGCACTCGAGGGGACTCGACGAGCGAGACGCGTGCCGCATAGTCGACGGCTCAATGCGGGGGTTTCCGCCTCGGCGACCACTCGTATAGGTTACGGCGACACGCGGCCGTTGTCATGCGGCGAACGGCCGCGCAGGAAATATTTAGACGATCGGCCGTCGTCCTTGTGTTGCGGGGGGCAATGCGGATAGCGACCGGCGAAAGGGGCGTAACCCTAGCCGGCCACCTGTTTGGCGTGTTTTGGAGTGGTATGATTTAACATGCATCATTTCTTCCGTCTTTTCAGCGGTATGTATTTAATTATGCATTATATTTCGGCGCACAGTGCTTCGGCCACTCTAAGATCGCGAGTTAACTATCACTTTTCTTGGTTTCATAACATCGAACGCAGCTCGGTTTTGCAGGTTCGATAAGTAGCTGGACTTGGAGAAGGGCTATTTAAAAAAAAAAAAATACCCAGCTCAGCTTGGAGAACAACTCTTTAGAATATCTTAAGCGCGAACTAACATATTAATATTAAACATGTGTTTAATATTAATATTATTAATATAATATTAATAATATTATTAATATTAAATACATTATTAATATTAAACTTTTAATATTAAACATTACATGTGTTTTTGGGTGCGCATTATGCAGGTGCTTTGATTAATGGTTAAAAAGCGGAAACCGAAAACTGCTGATACAGTATCATTCCATTTCACTGATTAATATCCGGCGGAAAGAATTTATACTCAGGATCAAAGAGAGATTTTTCAAATTTTGAAAATGAGTCGAACATAGTGTCTTAATTTCAAAATTGGATTTCTACAATGCGAAGTAACAATTTTGACACAAAATAAAATAATAAGTTGTTAGAATATCTAGCTGTGATCTTTTATTGTGATCGTCATATTTCAATATATATATAAACAAGAAATTTTTTTCTTAAAAAAAGAAAAAAATTATTAATTAAATTCTTTTACAACAAGTCTTACGCATTAATTAATACTTAAAGTGCTACAAACGAAATTTGCTGATGTAATTTAATCCCATTTCGTTGATTAATTATTTCTCGTCGAGATAATTTGAACGCAAGTTCAAAGAAAAAGGTTTCAAATTTTGAAAAAGAATAAACATTTTCTAGCATATTTTGTCTTGTAGCATCATCATTTCAAAATTCTGAATTTTCTAAATTCATTATTCATCTCATTATTTTGACAGAGCAAATATTTAGACATAAAATTAAAAAGAAGTAGATCATATTTCAGTAAATATATTAACAATGCAGAGAATAATTTCTCTTGATTTTTTTAAAATTATAAAATACAAATTTATTTTAGGAAACTTTTTCTATAACAAATCTTACACATTAATTAACGCAAGCAGAAGATTAGATAACATAAGCAAAAGGTTCATAGCCATTTGATTATACCTACTACCACATTTCGGATTTTTACATTTTTCAAGCCATTCAGTTTGAGATAAGAAAGAGATAAGATGTTTATAAGATACTTTTACCAATTTGAGTTATTTAAAATACTTTACCATATCTTTAGCATCATAAATTGATCATATTTTTTCAAAAAGAAAAACATGATTAAACAATTTTTATGCATTTCCTTGCAATTTTACAGAAATTATGAAATATAACTCAAATCCATACGGAGAAAAGAATTTTAAGTATTCTGCATAGAAAAAAAATTAAAAATTAAAGCATGGCAGATATCTCTTTCATCCTAATACTTTACGCGCTTTACTACACAGGATATCCTGAGCACAAAATAACATTCTACCCTTTTAATGTAGCAAAGCACAGAAAAAAAATGCGTTCTACAATAAGATGAATTTCAAAATATGAGAGAAATCTAAAAATTAATATTTTTTCTACAAGGCTAGATAATATATAGTTCTGAAACTACATGAAATTCAAATTCATCATCTTTGTTTGTATAAACTATTCATCTTCCGCTTAACTGTGTAGAAACACGAAATATTTTGCTTTATAAGACTCATAATGTATTGAGAAGCTTACATTGAATTGCTTCGAAATCTTCCTGCCGAATAACGTGTGGTTAGTTTTAATACTTAATAATTAATTAGATTAAGTTCTGTGTAGATATTGCCCCAAATAATCAAATTTTCGTGAAATGTCCAGTTTTATAAGCGAAACTTACCACGTGATAGGAGACCATAGATATTTTGTGTTCTAGTGCATTGTAAAGAAGTCGAAATAAGGAATTAGGTGCATCTCAAACTTCTTTATCGCAATATAGATATCTGATAGCATTTACAACAGATTAAAAATCGAAATTAAAGGTTTATAATTCAACTCCAAAGCGGCGAATTTCATGCTTGTCAATAGAAATGCATAAACATGTATTCTCAAATTCAATACAATTTGAATTGTTATGACTACTCCTTGAAAAGCTGTTTTCTCAACGTAAACATAAATTAACAGAAAACATGATACTACCCAAATCGAACAAACTATGTTGGAGGAAATTCATATTTATTTCAAGAACGATATAAACCCGAATGGCAATGCTCCCGATTTCAACAAAACTGTCTCCTCTGTCTGTTGTTCCAAGGCAAAAATTAAACAAAAGCACTGCCCTGTATTGTCAACGGATCCCTGGATAAGCAAATCAACGTCTCTAATTTGGACAATATTTAACTCAAATTATGAGGAGGGGAGGGGGGGGGAGAACAACGAAAAATCCAAGAAGCCTCTCTCCTGCTCCGCCATATCAAATTACCCGCCACTTCTTAGGCAGCTCCCATTGGGGAACAGTTAGAGAGGAAAAGAAGAAAATATTTTAAACAGTCTACTCCTGTTGGGATGTTACCACTGCATGACAGATTACGTCGGCAGACGTTTAACTTATGCATTATTAATCAATATTTAATGGGAAGTTATGTTTTAATCTCTCTCGACACTAAATGCCACAAAACCACCGACAGATTCTACCGTCGCCTCGCAGATTTCGAAACTAAGAATGGAAAAGCTCCATGTCCATTACGTTGGGAATGGCGGGAAAAGTGGCGTGAGATTTTTCTGAGAAGCATGCTTCTAGCAAGTCTTTTAGAAACTGAATTCAAGTGATAATTTTATTCGCAAATATGGTGCGAGATTTTTTTATGAGAAACATGCTTCTAGCAAATCTTTTATAAACCATAATCGAGTGATTATTTTATTTGCAAATATGGCGCGAGATTTTAATGAGACCCATTATAGAAAATCTTTTGCCATCAGAAATCAAGAAATACTTTTAACTACAAATATAACGTTAGATTTTTTTTTTTTTTTTTTTTTTTTGAAAATCTTGGCATCATTTTATTTTTCAAAATATTTCTGAAAATACCATTTCTGCTATTTCAAAAGTTTCTAAAAATATTTTTAAACATTTTTTTAAAAATAGAAATACTTCCAGAAATTTTTCGCAGTTTAAAAATTGAATAATTTAACTGATTTAATGATGCAAAATATGTATTTATCTCAAGAGTGGCAGATGTATATCAGAAATGTAATTTCAGAAAATCTTTTATGACTGGAAAATCAAATCATAGTTTTATGCAGATGTGGTTTGAGAGTTTTATGAGAATTATTCATCAAAATTTTTCTTTAGATATATTTTAATTTTCTTTGCATTTTTCAAAATATTATGTCTGCAATCTTCAGAAACTCCTGAAAATAATTGTATATATTCCAACTTGAAATCCTTGCAGCATAAAGTAATCTTAGAAATCCGAAATATAGCTTAAAATATGCGCTTATACATTTGCGGCAGATTTTCATGAGAAAACAGGCGCTGATATTTAAAAAAATTTGAATATTTATCTGCCGTGTAGTAATATAATTTTAATTCATCTCATACTTTTTAACATGTAAGAATTTTTGGATATAAAATAATGCATTTAGTATTTGCGTGGATTTAGTATGCAAATCAATAATACAATACTAAATTTCATTGCTTGAAAAAGTTTTTAGAATCATCCTTTATATTAGTTGATTGCATAGAAATACAGGAAATATTATTCTGAGTAAAAACTCTTCTCAGTAATCCGGTAAACAATTCTAGATATACCTTTTATAACTTGTGTATTTATCAATTTGTGCATGTAAATATAATTTTTACATTCTTTTATGCGAATTATAAGTATATACAAAAAAGTATTGTAATAAAAAAATTATTCGGAATTTTTTTTCTAATTCTTTTTAAAGAATCGTATACTTAATATTATACGAATACAACAGTAGGAGATAAGATTCACATTAGCATTCTAAATTACTGTAATAAATAAATCATTCTCTAGCGAATATTTTCATTTCATATTATGCAATGTTATCAAATTCAATCAATGAATGCACAGTATTCTAATTTTTTTTTTCATTTCTATATTAATATGACCCTGACATCAAACAATGCTTTTTATCTGTCCTAAAAATAAGGGAGAAAAAGAACATGTATATCTGTTCTCTACAGGATGATCCGTTTTAATTAGATCAACTAAATTTCACATATCTGGCTCATTTGAAGCTTTGGTTTTCTCATGATAGTTCTTTAAAATACTCTTAAGCTAATCTAATTTTAAGAAAATTTTAAAATAAAAAAAATACCTTTATAAGGATTCAGATTTAATTGTAGTACATTTTGTTTCTATAATTTTGACATTTTTAAAATTATTTTTTGGTACAATTTTGAACAATAGTTCCCATTGTTACGATGAGATTCAAATGGTTTTGATTATTACTTAAAATATTTAATCATTTCATTTTCTTTCAATGTCAAAAGCTAAAGAAGAAAGACCTGTTTAATAAATGTGCAATTTTCATGAGGAATCCTAAACTACATCATTGCGTACGATTTGAAGATAGATACCAGGATTGTTATATTTTTACTGATATTATTATGTCATGGGATTTGACTCGGTTGGAAAGTTTCATTTACTGAATAAAATGAACAAGTGTAAGGCTATGAAAATGATATTGATTTAACATATATCGCGATATAAGATTAAAATACTTCTTTGAAAGAATAATAAATAAAAAGAGATTTACTTGAAATCAAATGAAACCAAAATGTTCGACTGTTGCTTGGTTGTCGAGCATAATTGATATATTTATAATATTTCCAGATATTTCTTCTTGAATAAATGCAAATAAATTGAAATATTATATTGTTTGAAACAATCAATGTTAAACAATACCAAATACGTAGATGGTTGAAAATGGCACCGTATTAAATGAATATGATGATCTTTAAATGTGATATTGACATTTAATACATTAATATAGTAACGAATGAGATATTTAAAAATAAAACGCATATCAATATAATAATGAATAAAATCGATATTTGAAAAGAATATATACTATATATCAATACAGTAATGAATAAAATGGATATTAAAAAATATAGTGTGAATAAAGCGGATATTGTGTGAATAAAGCGGATATTTGAAATTTTATACTATGCCAGTATAGTGATGAATAAAATATGTATTAAAATATAGTATCTATCAATTTATTAATGAATAAAATCGGTATAAAATTTAATATACATCAATTTAGCAATAAATAAAATAGAAGTTTAAAAAGAATTGGAATAATGTAGATACCTCCGATCAAGAAGACATAAGAAAAAGTAAACCCTACGTAAGATTGCAAGCAAATTGAATATACATTTACTTGTGAAAAATATTGTTTCAATTTCTTTAATACATACAAAATAAATGTATCAATTATGTTACATCTTTGCATATGTGTTATTTCTGTTTTATGGCGTTGACGCATAAAAGATTTGATTCCTTCTCACATAGAGCAGTAACATTTAAGTGAAACATAAATGGTAAACAATCAGCTGAATTCTAAATGATTTCGAATTCTTACGTCACTTGTCCTCGGAGTGTATAACTGTTGCCATCTCGGTTTGTGCAGCAGAAAAATTCAATTTTTACCTGTCAGCGAAGTTGCGTCTGTTTGAGTGGCACTGCGATTTCACATAATAAGATTTCTTTTGAGGGCCTTAAACGCGATGACATCTCTTGCTACCGTTTAATAAATATTTCAGTTTATTCGGAATTTCTCGGAAATTCGTTTAGGCAGTATTGACCTGGAAATATATCAATCGGTTAAATTAAATAAAAATGGAGGAGAAGGAGTTTGCACGAGCTGGCAGTTTTGCTGTGTTTATCAGCTTTTCTCCTCGGAGTTTCAACCTCTTCTTTATTTTCCTGATATGTTTTGACCTGCTTTTTGAAAATGAATCATCTTAACTGTTGTCTAATCATTTCAAAAATAAACTTATTAGTTAAAGTCTCAATTTTTTGTCATCTTAAATCTGAATGGCAATCTTTGGAGTCATTTTTTATTTAGTAAAATTTTCTAGTGGCATTTTTAATTTTAAAGAAGAATTTTAAATAGAATGTTACAAAAATCTACTGCAACAGTCCAGAAGTTTTTATTTTCCTGATTTAGGCAAATGTTCTTAACTTTTTTTGTAAATAGATTCATTAATATTTTTCTGATTTTGATGCGATATTCAAATTTTATATATGATCTTATCATATCTTAGTCGTGCAATCGGCCTGATAATTAAGTTAGAGAAATGTTTATAAATTTTCAGGAAACTATAACCTTTTTTGCTCGCTTAAAATTTTATGTTAATATTTACATCCATATATTTAATTATTTTTTGTATTCATTTACAACTTTTTTTCCCGCTTTTTCAGCGTTCTAAATTTATTTGAATTCGTTATTAATATATAAAGCATATCTTTTAATTAATGTTTAATTTTTTGCATTTATTTCTATATTTTTATCTAAAAGTGTTTCAAAGAAAAATTAGTCATACGTATTTTACTTGCTCTTCAAAAATTCTTCTATTGTCATCCTCATGTTAAATTGTTCTTTTTAACCATTTTGTATTCAATATAATTATATTGTTTTTCTTACTGTACTAAATTGGTTTGAAGTTGTAACACAGCACTGATTCTAATAAATAATGAATTTTTTCATGTTTAATTTAAAACTTCATTTATTTGCTTCATTTTTGTTGAATTAAGTAGTTTTTATGTATAAAAGTTCTTTAATTTTTTAAGGTTAGTGAATTTTTTTCCCCCTGCTTCTTAACAGCTCTTTCCATCAATATTAGTTTCGTATCTTGTTTTATCTTAATCTTTCTTCCTTAATTTTCCGTAATTTAAATTCAATTTGAAATTATATCATATTAAACAACTGTAACGGATAATATATCGGGTTAATAATCATCAATTTTTATAATCACATTTATTATACTTGAGAAATAAGTTCAGGACATGACTGATTTCTTTCATCAATAATATCATGCTCGATAGTATATCTCATTAAACCTTTTCCATTGTTTTAGTTACAATATGTTGCTATGTTATACGAAATAAGAAAGAACTACGTCGATTCAAAATAAGACTGTTTTCAGCTAAACATATTGTCAATTCCTTTGAAATGTATGCGATTTTTTTTCCTGCTATTGCAAATTCTTAAAATGAAAAACTTAATTAGAAAATTTTAAACTGGTTCTCCATATATATATATATATATATATATATATATATATATATATATATATATATATATATATGAAAAAAATAACAGGTTCTTCCATACCATTGTTTAATTCTTTGTTTTAATTCTGATATATAAATGAAAACTAACAATGATATTTATCTCTTCAAAATTAAAAGTTTTCAATTAAATGTAATGTAATTAATAAATGTTAATAGTAATTTAAATCATCATATTTATTTAATAAACTGCAAAAAATACCAAATTAAGCTGTTCTTTTCTCACAAATAAATATGGTTTGTAAACGAAATCCTTCAACGCGTTTAATTAACCAATCTCCATTTCTCCGCAGCTGTATCTTGGCGCATTTGTATCTCGCCACAAAAAAAATCATTCAAATAATAGGTGGTCGGATCATCGGAGCGTGCGGTCCCTCTGTATTGGCTCAAAGCTTAATCACAACCGAGGCGCAAAAGCAATCTGTAGTAAACCCGGGGCCGGTAAGAGATGCCCGGCCGATAAACCACGATAACATCGGGCGAAACGGGAAGCCATCTGTTAGCTCCAAAACCAGAAAGACGAACCGGAGAGTTGAACAAGATAGGGATGGAGAGTTAGAGTAATTTTACTTCCTCTTTTTTTAAATACTATGAGGCCATTTTTATTTGGGGTTGAACTAAATGTGAAGATGTCTGTTGATTTATTTGGGAAAGGGGGGATGAATATTTCACGCTCACGGTCGTTATTTTTAAGGTTATCTGAACCCCTAAAATAAGTCTCGCTGTTTATTATCGTTTATGAACACATATGAGCACTGTAAAAATGAATAAAAAGATATTTTTTATGATTTTTTACTATCCGGTTTAGCTTTGATGTCTTGATTCATAACTAACTA
>JAOUZG010051511.1:1484088-1494801 GCA_026289955.1 Argiope argentata | reverse complement strand
ATATCGTGACATTATTTGTAAACTAGATATATCTCTGAATTGGGGGATAGTGATTAAAGTCATTCAAAACACTGTAGAGGAAAACGTTTGATGTAGAGCTACTAGATAAGTTAGTTAGTAATAGTTATTTCAGGTATAGGAGATATTCTGAGAGGATTTTAAAAATTTTTAATGGATTTTAAATTAAAAATTAAACGAAAAGTTTGAGTTGTTCCGCGTTAACTACAGAAAACGTTATTGCATTGAAATCATTTCTTAACCAATATAAAAACAAATAAAAAAGATTCAAATGAAATCTGCTCTGCATATTTCAATGTATCATGTCGCAGCATAATTTCGTAGACGGCCAAGTACCACGTGCTCGGGCAAGTTAAATGCATATTTTTATTCATTTTAATTGTTTCGTTCAATTGGTCAATTTAGTATCGCAAACGTTCAAAAAAACTTTGTCTCGCATTTATTGTTTAAAAAATATATAACATTTCCTACTTATTTCCTTTCACGTGCTCAAAATGATGTTTTTCAAAATGATATTTTTCTTGGTTTTATCTGCTGTAGTAATTAATTTTTTTTAAAAAAAATCAGAACTTTTGAAAATACAATGGCGTTATTAAAAGCTGATTTTTCGAGATGCTCTGCAGAAAATAAATTTTTGATCTTTCGATCACGGATTAAAATGCTCATTTTTAGTCTACGGATTTTTGTTAACGTCAGGAAGCCTCATTCCCCAAACAATATCATTCATGTTCTGACATGATAAAAATTAACTTTTTAATTATATCAATTTAATATATAACGTTTTTTTAGTTTAATTATTAACAGATTTTACTTTAATTTATTATTAAAGTCATTTTACATAAGTTCATTATTAATGTTATTATATTATTACATTATTTCATTTTAATCCATTTTAAAGTATTTTTAAGTACTTTTTTGCCGTTTTTAAAAATTCTTTTATCTTGTAATTTTGAATTATTTTGAAGTTATACAGACAGACAAACGTCAAGAAACAGATTTCATTCTAAATTTGATGGAAATCTACTTTCTTAAAATTACATACCAAATTTCATCAATTCAGCTAGTTATGCTTTTGGATTATTGTGTTCACAAACAAACAAGAATTCCAAAAATAATCTTTTTGGATAAAGGGATAGATAAAAAATAATTATTCTTCGATATTTTAATGCAAAATTCACTATGACTATGTTACTTTCTGTTTTCATTCTTCTTAAGCCAAAAAGCGAAAATACTACAATAAACGGTAAAACAATAGGAACATTCTAGAATAAAGATTATCTATATTCAGATTTTCTAGAAAAACATATTTTAAACGATTAATTCAACATTCATCGTGATATTAAAAATTTAACGCCTAACATTTTTCCTAGGGTATCTTCTAACATAATGTAAATGTTTTACGACTGGAGCCATTCGTACTTCAGAGTTTAGTTGTTAATTGATATCAAATCAATTACGTTAGAGAAGATGAAAACTTGTGGAATGGTAAAAATAACATAGGTATTTTCAAATAAAGGGAAAGTTACAGAGTTGAGAGTGAAGTTTGAGTAATAAATGAAGAAATGACAGAAAAATCATAATAAAAGAAAGCGAAAGACAACTGGTCTTATGGAAAGATGAAATCTACAAACATTGGAATATCGGATCTTAATAGCGATTTTGTAGTTCAATACGAAAGTTTTGCTGGAATTTTACTTACGTTTCAGAGTTCAACCGCAAACTGATCAAATGCAAACATATATCTGTACATTTAAATCCAAAACATGATATCAGACTTCTTCTTATTTGAAAATAATAAATAAAAACAATTTCCTCCGTTAATAATAA
This sequence comes from Argiope argentata, assembly GCA_026289955.1. Taxonomy (NCBI): domain Eukaryota; kingdom Metazoa; phylum Arthropoda; class Arachnida; order Araneae; family Araneidae; genus Argiope; species Argiope argentata. Next base: position 1,492,956 of record JAOUZG010051511.1, on the reverse strand, counting down.
AAAGAAGTGTGTGTTCATGCTCTATTGGCCAGACCATTTAATTCAGAGATGTTAAAATTTGTTGATATATCATTAAAAAATCAAAAGCAACTTGTGATAGGTTTTTTTTTTTTTTTTTGAAATTTTAATCAGAATTTAAACTAAAAAATACGAAGCGAAATTTTTATTTTTCACTCTACTTTTCGAAATCTTTACAATAGTGAAATAAATGTTTAGTTGCAAAAATTATCCCATTAATGATGCCATTTTTTTAAGATAAATTTTGAAAAAAAATATATTTTAAAGTTTTTTAACCTTTATTTTTTCATTAATGATGTAGAAATCATATCGTTTTCATTGTTATTAATATTTCATCTGAACTTTTTATTATTTATAATCAAAATATGAAGGTCAATTGATTTTCTCACAATGAATATATTTCAGTATTAATCATGCTTTTAATGAAAATTTTTGAAATTTTGTTATATTTTGATTTTTAACATCGAAATCAGCAGGGGAAGATCATTTTTTAACTGCACCCAAAAGAAACTGATATTAAAAATTTCTGACCCGCAATATAAATTGTTAAGATTTTGAAAAATAATTTTGGAAATGCGCAAATAATAAATATAAGCTTCTAAAGTAGAATGTATTATATACTTTGCCAAAATTTGAAGTTAATATTTTATTGAGAATGTAACTAAGACAAAGCTGTACAAAATGTTTAATTGAAATTTTTATTAATCATTATTACAGGTAGGCAAAGACGGCTTACGCGATTGTATCATTTTCGCTTCCAAACCATTGCGAATTGAATGCTGAATTTTTTAAAGAAGAAATTACCTCAGTATCGTTCCTTAAAAACTCTACTGCTTGAATAAAAAGCCACTTACTGCACTAAGATTTCTTTTTCCTTATGAAAAATCACTTAAGCGCCTTGTGAACTAGCTGGTACCAAATCGCTACAGAAAACCAATAATCGAAGTCTTAATGTATTTCACAACCAAAGCCAATTTCAGCAGATTTTCGCTTTCCATTCTTTATTATTCTTTTTTTAAATCGACCGTCTCTAACTCGTTTAAAGAATGGCAGCCACCAACAGAAACACACGCAGTCCACCCCCTCGAGTCCAGAAGAAGTCGACTCTTCCATAAAAGTTTTCAACGTTCGAAGTGGGAGGAGCAAGAAAGGGGGGAGGAGAGAGTGAAATATCGATCCCCTACAAGCAAAGATCCGAATTCAAACTCATCTGAAAATGCTGTTCCCGCTGAAGGCGGACGAAGGAACAATAACAACAACAATAAGAAAAAAGGAGTGAAAAAAATGCGACGCAGAAATACATACGTGCGCGTATAAAAGTTAAGCCAAATAAAAACGAAAACTAAAAAGGGACCTTGATTCGACGCATCTTTCGAACAAAACACTAAATCAATAATTCGATTTCTTTTCTACGTCATTAAATCAGACGAAGCAAACGCTTTGAAAGACCACGAGTTAGGCATCTCAATGAATTTTTCGAGGCATTTTTTTGCTGGTTGTTTATTTACTCTAACGTTATATGCTCGAAGAGTTGCTGGATATAGAATTACAGAGACTTTAACTTCTTTTTCTGCCGTGTCAGGAGAATTGAGGAGCGGTTAAAAAATATAAAAGGATTTCGGGAATTTCCTCTTTTTTTCTTTTTTTTTTCTGCTTTCTCTCTTTCTTTATCTTGCATTCTGGAACAATTTTAAGAAGTGAGGAAACAATATGTATTGGATTTTCTCTCCTTTTGTTCTTATTGGCATTCATATCCGAAAGCTATGTAGCTGAAATACGTATAGGCATAAAACCATTTTCAAAGCCAATAACATGCAAAAAATAAATAAAATTGCATTCTAAATGCATTCAAAAATATGCATAAAATAAAGTATTGTACAACTCTATTTCTGTAGAGAATATAGAGATACTTGAATTTCTTTTTTCTTTTTGTTGTGTGTATGTCAGAACTAATTAGAGGTTAAAAAATATGAAAGGATTTCTGATTTTTTTAAAAACTTTATTTCGCATTCAGGAACAATTTTAAGTAGCGAGGAAACAACAGGTATTGGATTTTCACTCCTTTTGCTCTTAATGGCCTTCATATCCGAATGCTGTGTAGTTGGAGTGTGTGTATAGGCATAAAACCACATTCAAACACAAAGTATTGCGCAATAATGCGTATAAAAAATTATTGCGCATTCAAAAATATGCTTGCTAAAGTATTGTTGTTCTCTATGTTTGTAGGGAACTATAGAGACTTCTTTTTCTGCCTTGTCACTAGAATTGAGGAGAGATTAAAAAATATAAAAAGATTATGAGTTTTTTTCCCTTTTTTTTTCTCTCTCTCTTTCTTTTGCATTCTGGAACAGTTTTAAGAAGTGAAGAAACAATAGGTATTGGATTTTTATTCCTTTTGCTCATATTGACATTCATGTTCGACTGCTGCGTAGTTTGAGTGTGTATAGACATAAAACCAATTTCAAACACACAAAAAAAAAATGTGAAAAAAAATTGCATTCAAAATATGTATGATTAAAATATTATACAGTTCTGTTTCTGTAGAGGATAATAGAAATTTTATTTTTTTTTTGTTCTCTTTTTCCCTCTTTATACTTTCATTATAGACCAGTTTAAAAAAAATAGGAAAACAATAGTTATTGGATTTTCTAGTCATCTATTCTGATATGCATTTTTATCTATATGCCATGAAGTAGAAGTGTGTATAAACATAAAACCACATCTTATTGGAAACTGTGCAAACGTTACATTCAAAAATTTGCACAGTTAAAATATTGTCTAGCTCGCCTTTTGCAGAAATGTTTTAAGAATCTATAAAGAGAAAGTGCCACAAAAACATTAGATAGACTTAAAAAATTGAGCAAACTTGTTACACAAAAGGATTCGTTTTACTATAAATTTATTTAATTTTGCATGAATTGACAGTGAAAAATGCATGTTTTCTTCAGCTGATAGGTAAAATGTATCATGCATTCGCAATAAAACAGAAGGCGTCACCATAAGCTGCACACCAGTTTTAAAAAAGTCTTTTATGTACTTTATATCTAGAATGTATTATTCTAAGGTAATTTCTTCCTTATGTATACGAATTATCTTAATTTGAATCAAATCCCATGAAATTATAGTTCTATTAAAAATATAAAAATCTGATTCATGTATCTTTTAAATTTCGTTGTAATGTGTGTGTTTTTCTGTTTTTTTTAAATGCAAATTACATGGATATTCAACAAAATTCTTCTTCCTGAGCGTTCAAAAATGTTAGAAAACCACCTGAATATATAATTGATGGGACTAAAAATGATGTAATTGTAAATTATGCAATAAAATTAATTAAAAAATGCAATCAACCATTTTTTAAAATTGCAAATTTTTAGTAAAATTTAAATAGTAATTAAACTATTATCCCTTAAAAACTTTAATTTTTAAAATGGTGTGAAAATTATAGTTTTTTATATTATAGTTAACAAAATAGGTCAAAACCTATAAAAAATGTCTTATTAGAATCTCACCGAAATTGTAAAAAATCGCTACAAAAGGCGCATTGTCATCCGTAAAATTTATCTGCGCCAATGGATCTTTATCTGTAGAGCACCAGCACACTCTTTTTCAGCTTTATCATTATTAGAGATTATCCCTGACGCTTAAATATTAGTTCTAAGCGTAATGAACAAATCGCTATCATTACTAGACTAAACCTCACAAGAATGCCGAAAATGAGCACCGAGAATGCCTTTTCTCCTCCAAAACTCCTCACTGCCGGAAAGATGCGTTTCGTGCAGGTGTCAATCCCCGTTATCCAAGAGTCAAAACACACCCCTTCTCATGCGTGTTCAAAAATTAATAAAGTAATAATCTCCCGTTATGCTGATGAGTAATGTGGATCTAATGCGCCCCTAGGGTCCTAGGTGCTCTAGGCAGCTGGCGGTGCACTTACGCAATACAGTGTCACGCCCTGGTATGATGGACAGCTAGAGCCTTGCGCCCCGGAACAGGGAGACGGACTGTTGCGGGGATGAGCAGAGACGATTCGCTTTGTACACATAGCTTGGGGAGTGAGGAATTAGTGGCTGAAAAGCATTTGTTTCGTGTTAAAAGGAATTTTCCTATTTTTCTCCCCTTTAAATTCGTCGGTGGGTAGCGACTTTTTTTTATACCTATTAAATGTAGTCGTCAAAAAAATTGTCATAAAGGAACATGCATTACCGTTCTTTTTTTTAATTCAATGTATATTATTTAGTTCATTATTGTGTACAATCTTTTATGCACCAACATATTTAAAATTTAAGAAATATTATAATAGGAATTGTTATTTTAACATTAAAGATTCTTTGCCACATCCTTATAATTTTCTCTTTAAATAATTGATAACCAGATTTTTTTTGTTGTTGTTTAAAAAGGTCGATTAAGCTGTTTTGCGATCTTAAGCGGCACAAATCTCGAAACCCCTTATTTCTCCTTCAAGGTTTTGCAACACAAACATGTTCTGTCGATTTTAATTTAATATTAATAAAAATAGTTTTAAGTATCAAATTTTGACACTCTTAGTTGCAGATCACTTTCTGAGAAGTTGTTTTAAGTAAATCATTACAAAAATAAATACAATTAAATTTGAAAAGTCATTTTGCATAAATACTAAAAAAGAAAGAAAATATTAATAGAACTTTTCTCTACGTAATCCTTTTTTCGTAATTAAAATAATGTTTAACAGTAGGATCGGATGTATTTTTTTAATATTATAAAACATTTTTTAGAATTATAAATTAATATTATACAAAATATACTTATATGAATTTATATCTTCTTACTTATACAATTATTTAAACCTTACTAACCTTCAATTTACTAACCTTAACCTGCCAAATGGAATGCCAGTCCTTTATTGTATGAATTGTGGCACATTCAATTTTTTCTGTTACTTTGGAACTCCCTTTTGAAGTTTTAAGATTGGTCGCGATTATAATCATACTTTATAACACCATACCGCGTAATCTGTCAATTTTCCCAATCCGAACCATTTCTAATTCGTCGTTTTCAGGAATGCAAACGGAGGAATTTTAAAATAAAAATGTCATAGAATGCATTTGAAATTTCATTTCATAGAATATTAGCCACTTTTAACGACCAGCTTTTTCTTTCAAAATATTAGTTTTCAAGGCTGTTTATTTATTAATCCATTTACTTAAAGTGAAACCATATTATTTGAAAGGACTGAAAGGTGCGTTACATATAAAAATTTTGCTTGCAAATTAAAAAGTGAAGAAAAGAGAAATGAAAACCCGATTTCCAAGTTGATGTCCAAATCGACTACTTTGAACTATTTAAAACCTCATTGCTGATTGTTTATCAAATTAAATTTTATTTTTTCAAGGTGGAGAAAAATTATAGCTTAAAGATATTTGTCATCATCAGACAATATATTTCTAATGATGATTATTGTATTGTTTCTCTTGATGATGAAGATAATTATTTAAATTTTAATATAAAGTTCAGATAATTTTAGTGAAATAATATTTTTGGAAGCTACATCTGAGAATCAAATAATACTTGCTAAATTTTAATTCATTTTTTGATTTCTAAAAATTTGAGATTTTTTGTCGTGAAGAGCCAAATTTCATAAAGATCGGATAAAACCTATAATTTAAAAAAATGCATATAAATCATGTTTAAATATACAGATTGAGTAATTTTCAGTATGATTTTGCATATTTTGCTTGTACAATAAGTTACAATTAGAAAACTTTTTTTTTCCCTTAAAGAAACCGTCGAAATCAGTAGATTTTTCTGGTTAGCAATCTTTAAATCCAAACAAATGCCAGATAACTGCTGCTCAAAAACAATCTTTTGATTTCTAAGTTTAAGAATAAGATCATACACAAAATGTACATTTTTTTTTCTATTCTGAAAATATTTTTTTATGGTGATGATCATCTCGTGTTCACTTTACAACGGAAAGGAGGGAGGGAGTCCAGTAGGTTCTGAGAGTATGGACCCCTTAGCACCCGTGGGCAGAAGTGTGACTTCTAGCTCATATGAAGATGACACACACTTATCACATTCACTTGCATAGTCCTCTTTTACAGGGGGGCATATTTTCACGCTTCACAGAAAGAACAACCATGCCCTGACCGGGAGTCGAAGCTTGGACGCCCAGATCACGAGGAAGACCCACTTCCTTTATGAAGGGACGCCGCATGTTTCTTACTAAAACGTTTATCTAAATCCTTTCACCTTATACTAATGACCAGGACAGGGTTAGATAAAGTATGCAATTGTTTATTACTTTTAGAAGTAGCCTCGCGCCCTTCAGATGTTATTGTGGGGATTATTGTTTGAAAAGTTATTTGATTTGTTTTTTCATTTAATTACAAAGACAATGCAATCAGAGTTATTCAAAACAAAATAAAGTATTAATTAAATAATTTTTAGTAGCATTATTTATTTATTATTATTTTGAAGTTTTGTATGACGGTATTTTATAATTCTAAGAAGACGTACTTGCTTTATAATTTAAAAGAGTTCAGTTTTTACAGAATTTTAAAAAGCGATATAATGAAATCCACTTTTTTGAAAATAGATTTACAACTAAGCCCTTTGTTATTTCAGCTTGTCAAAATTTGTTATTTTAAAAAGTAATTATTAAAAACATTTAAATGGGGGAAAATATATTTAGATTTGAGCCCGAAATTTGGGTTGCCTAAAGACACCTAAAATGCTTGATTCGGCTCTTCCAAAAACCAGAGGTGGTATTTAACAATTAGGACTGATTAATACCAGCTGGGCCCTGTTTTTCAGGGCCTCCACATCAGAAGGAAATATATCTCCTCTTGGCCCAATTTAGTTAAATATATGAAATAGAAGAGACAAGACCTACATGATATTACTTCAACTGGCTTAGATTAGATAAGAATCTAAGAAATATGTATATTTCCTCTCCTTTAAAGATCTTTTAAACAAAGATTTGAATGAAAATTAATATTTATTCCAATATGACATTGAATTCTGGCATATTAATCTTCTAAGTCCTTTTTAAAAAATCTATTTAACATTAGCCGCCTTTGGCAATCTATTAGTTCTTTGTGATTAATGATCCTTAAAAATGTTAATGAAATTATTTTATTGAATTTAGTCTTAATATCTTACACGGAAAATATTTTTGAATTGTAAATTTTGATAGCTATAATATAACTCGTATTATGTTTGAAGCTTTTAATATTTCTATTTAGTTCACTGTGTATAGCCCTAATTCGGTCCATATCTTCTTACATACATTCTTAAGATAGAGCATGAGTATGTAAAGATGGATGGATTAAAAAAAAATTTCATTATTGTTTAATTCTGTATTAAATTAATTTTTTATGTCAAAACAATGCTCTGAATGTTACTAATGAAAGCTTTTATTAACACAGTATATAGAAACAAATGCAGAAACATGATAATTTTAATGAAATATTGCAATGAAAAAAAATGGACAGATTGAAACATCACTAACAACAATGAAAACGATACGAATTTCTTTACATCGGTGAAGTTAGTAATGAATAACAGTGAAATGAAGGTAAAAAATTTCCAAATAATTAAAAATAAATAATATATATTTTGAATTTGAATTAAATTGATTATTTAAAATACAATCTTTAGATCTTTTAGTTAAAAAAAAAGGTCATATTTTTTCTGTAATATTTTTTGAAATTATTGTAAAATACAAAGACATACAAATATTTTGCTTAATTTTTAACTGCTTAACATTTCAAAAGAATCGCTTTTAAAAGCCTATTTCCACCTTTCAAATTATATGTGGTCAAATTTGGTGCCTCTAGGACGGATGGTCTGGCCAGTAGAGCACCAACACTCTCACATGGATACGCACATATTATTCATTAATATTAGCAGGAGATAAAAAAAAAATAAAACGTCATTTAAAAAAATTTAAATTATATACGTACAGATTCCAAAAAAAGTAAAAGATTCTCATTTGTCTCATTTTTAAAATTTATAACAAATAGATTTAAAAAATCAATCCGCATTTCTTTATCTTTTTGAAATTCACATTTTTGGTAAAATTTAATTGCATTTAAATTTAGATATATGTAAAAAAAATAAAAAAAAACCAGAAAAGAAAAAGGAAATGTACCGTGCAAGTTTACTGGAAGCCGGGGCATCTGACTAAAAATTATTTGGCTCATCCAACAACGGAGAGCCGATGATGAAGAGGGCAAAACAAAAGCCCAAACCTATGTGAAAGAAAAATATAATTCTCTCCGTATCCTTAGTAAAAAGTGACGCAAGCCAATGATTAACGCTCGCGAATCTCAGGGGGTTGGGGCGTATGGCACAGCCCTAAGTAGATTAGAACCGATGAAATTTGTCTGGCCAGCTACCGACTTGCGGGGTATTACAGGGCACCTTTGCTTCACTTCCCATAAAAGAAATAAGACGGGGAGGGGGAGGGGCGCAAAAAAATAATAAAAGATCTATGGGCGGGACGATGTGCTCATCCCTTGGGGAAAAAGAAGGGCCAAAGGAAATTTTTTTTTCCCCAGCAGACGACTTTGTGGCCGCTCGAAGAACTCGTTTACGGGGGAGCCTGACAATTGCACGTGCCATGGTTTACCAAACATCTGGGTCACGTGACGTATTACCTAATATATTTTTTTGTGGTGAAACACCCTTTTGAGGGAGAATTCACTCTGCCATTCCCCCCAATAAAAAATGAGACAAACCAAATGATATTAAGGACAGATTGTAATTAAGCCCAGTTCTTTCTTTTCCTTTGGGTTATTTTGTAAATAAGCAAGTTCAATCAAGGATATAGCTTTTAAAAAAATGAAAGTTTTGATTAATTCTTATTTA
>JAOUZG010051511.1:1460375-1478787 GCA_026289955.1 Argiope argentata | reverse complement strand
ACACAGATAGATTCCCGTCACTACCTACAGAAATTATTTTATAAAAGTTTGAAATAAATCTAACTCTTCTTAGTTAACTGAAGGTGCCGATACTGATTTTAGTCAATGGAAACCTTATTGACACTTTCCAAATGATATATGAAATATGTTTCTTAACGAACGAGAATTTAACTTTACAATAAAAACTTAAAATAAGAAATTTCGAATGAGTTGTGCCTGAAGCATTTATTTTTTATTTGAGAGAATGAAAATATGCACGACATCACCACACAAAGTAAGACGATATTTGCAGTTATATTTGTTATGTGATTGTGAAATCGTGTGTAATTATTCTGCGTTCATTTTAAGGAAAATGAATTATTATTGTATTAGAGCAATAAAATAATGATACGTAAAATAAATAAATAAATGAGCTTATAATAACGCTTACATTTGATATGTGTCAATGAGGTCATGTGAAATTATCTCCTATTTATTATTTGAAAGAAAGAATAAGATAGGAGTTAAAGATTTCATGATAGTTAGGATTTTAAAAGTATTTCTATAGATATGTTAGGATAATAGGAATGAGAACTGACCAACAAAGTCGTTGCAACCAGAAAGTAAGTACCAGAAATAGGTTTCACATTCCATAATGAGCACCAGTTACACTAATTGGCAAGAATAAGTATAAGAATACATTTAATTAAAATTATTAGTTGGCGAAACAGTTGGTCTCAAAAAGTGCCAAGAACGAAAGTATAACAGATTAGCATTGCCCATAAGTTAGAGGCTAAATTTTTTGTACTCTGAAGTCATAAGTCAAACGAAATCGAAACCATTGAACTTTCTTTAAAAGTAATCCATTCCAAAATTTCTCCTGTTTTCAAGCAAGAAAAAAGTATGGAAAAAAAGTAAAATCGATATAAAAGGTTACTCGATACAATCTATTTGACTTAAGCATCCTTGAAGAAACAGTCCTCATCACGTGTGGTACCACTCTCTTTTTTTTACATCTCAGCATATCTTTCACAAATCAAAAAAGTGGATGGAATCGAACCCCTCTTTTCCCATTTTGGAAAGAAATAATGACCCTTGCTTTTGCAAAATGTGGCTCCTGGAATCGTTCACTTCTTTCTTTAGAGGCAGTTAGCACGCTTTGAGAACGGAAGACGCATTCTCAATCGTAAGGTGGTTTGAAGAGCCCTACTTCAAGTCAAGAACCGAAATGTGGAGTATTCAATCATGCAGGAGAAATTGCTTGTACGGGGGACGTGATTTTTTCCATTTTGATTCTTTGGCTTATTTTTATTTTATTCCATTTCTTTCGAGAGCCGATGGAATAGAAGGGAGGATTCAGTATGGTCTGATTTTGTGGTGTGAGAGCCGTCGCATGTTCATAAGTTAATGGAATGCGCATTAATATCTAAAATGCTGCAGTACTTAACCTATAATACCTATTAGTACATGAAAGATTGCCGATTTGTGTGGGGACCGAATAGTGCTGCAGATCAGCCTACTTTGGGAAAGATGCATTATTGAGAAGTGCGCTTGTTGTCAACAAACAGAATGAAAGAGCCTCTGATCGGAAATTGTCTGAAAACCTCGGTTGCGATCTTTAACCTGTAATACCTTTTATTAAATGAGAGGCTACGCATTTTATAAACACCATTCTTATTGAATATAATTCCAGAAATGTTTTTAAGCTAATGGAATGTGCTTTAATGGCTAACACGCTGCAGTGCTTAACATGTAATATCAATTAATACTTAAAAGCCCGCCTACTTATATAAGAATGAAAGAATATCTTCAAACATAATACTTTAGTAAAATGTGTACTATTGAGAAGTATTCAATACCTGCTGTCGGTGAAAAGTTTAAAAGAGTCGCTGGACAGAAAATACCAGAAAACCTTGGTTGCGACCTAATAATACCTTATATTAAGTGAGAGGTTACCAATTTTTTTAACACCATTCTTATTCCTTTGATAATATTGAAAATACTTCCAGAAATGTTTAAAAGTTATTGGAATGTGCGTTAATGGCTAAAACGCTGCAGTGCTTAACACTTAATATCCATTAGTACCACCTACTTATATAAGAATCAAAGAAAACTTTCGAGGAGAATAATTCTTTAATCTTACTTTTATCAGGAAATATAATTTGAAGCCTTTAACTGTAACACTTATAAGTAGTTGAAGGATTACTGATTTTATGAAGACCACCCTTATACATCAAACATTTAGAAATATTTGGAGCGCTGTCTGTTTCTGAATGAAAATACATAGCAGAACATTCCTTAAATTTAACTAAAATTTTGCCCTGAAGTATTATAGAATATCTGATATATATATATATATATATATATATATATATATATATATATATATATATATATATATATATAATTTTGGAAAACCATTGAAACATACCCCAATAAGGAATTTAGAAAGTTTGATTTAACTCAGTAAGACATTTTATAAGTATAGCTTAATAGAATATAATCAATGGTTTAATGTCGAAGTATTATTTTTTTGTATTATCTATTAATAGTAGAAACACTAATTATTTTCAATAAGTGCTTTGAAATTATTTACTATAATTTTTTGAATACATTATAATATTCTCCAACGCTAGAATCAATAACTAAAATTGTAGAAAAATTCATCAGAAATTTCTGAGTATCTTATTACGGCTATTTATCGATAAAATCTATTCATAAAAAGTTGCAGCTGCAACTAAAAATACTCAATATTAAATTTTAATTAAAAAAAATTCTTAGGTAAAAGTACATTATTGAATATTGTTCAATGTCTACCGTCAGTGAAGTATTTGTCAAAGATGGGAGGAAAAAACAACAACCGAAATCTTATTTCTGCTGTGTAATATATTTACATTCGCAAGAAGTTTTAGCCATAGGGACAATATAAATTAATACATTTAAGAAATAAGAAATAAGTGGGTGGAAATGATTTTATGGATTTCCGAAAAATTTTTAGTTAGAATTTACATCTGGAAGAGTTTCTGAGCAAATGAATGAATGATATATTACATTTATAAAAAAATAAATGATTCCTTTACCCCTAGTTTATATTTTATTCCCTTACACACTCTATAACAAAAAAAAATCTAATCGACGCACTAAGAAAGAGTTGTCGGTTTCAGGCAAAAATTGGTGGATAGGAAGGCAATGTATAGAATAGTAAATGGTTAAAATCTCGGAACAATTTTAATAATTTATTTCAGAGTTACAGAAACAAGTTCAATAAGGTGTTGAACCACCTCTAGCTTGGATACAAGCTGCCACACGACGTGGCATAGACCAATAAAGCTTCCAAATGGTTTCCTACGGCATTTCCTGCCACATTCGCTCCAATTGTCGAAAGAAGTCATCAACATTCCGTGGCAGGTGCACTCGCCTTCCCATCATATCCCAGACATGCTCGATGGGAGTGAGATCTGGCAGGTCGAGGAAGTGTTTGACAAGTTTGCAGACAGATCATAGCAACACGTGCCGTATGTGGTGTGGCATTGTCGTGCTGAAAAACCAGCCGTGGGTACAGCAAAAGGAACGGTAGCAAAACAGGTCTTAGGATGTCGTCGTCGTACAACTGTGCATTTACTGTACCTTTAATGACGACCAAAGGGGTCAGGCTATCAAAGGAAATGAGACCCCGAACCATAATGCCTTGTTGAAGGCCGGTGAGGCGTGCAATAGGAAAAGCAGGATCCGCTAACCTCTGACCTGGGTGTCTCCCAACACGTCTTCGATGATCGTCAGGACACAGTTGGAAACGGGATTCGTCGCTAAAGACTATTCGTCCCCAGTCGACATCATTCGACCTGATCGAGCCATGCACCACTGAAATCTGGTCCGGCAGGGTGCAGATGTGAGTGGAAGGTAACGTAAAGGTCGGCTCCAGCGAAGATTTCGTTGTCTCAACCGTTTGTGAATGGTCATGATGGACACTGTGTTTGGGTTGAACGCCTGATGGTTGATAGAGATGAAGAAGGCGCTGTGACAGCTGATCGGACAATTTATTCTGTCTTTACGATCTACTTTGTCCCTATGTCGACCGCTATCATCCTGATGCTGAACTCTGCCATTTTCCACCCATCCTTGCGAGCATCTTCGAATTGCCGCATCGCTTCGAATCAATTGACGAGTGATTCTCCGATTTGTCCAACCGGCATCATTCAATCCAATGATTAAACTCTAACAGTTGCTCGTAATGAGCACGAACCCTGCGGCGAAGCATTTTTTAAATTGTTAAATCTGAATCACAATTAAACCGAAAGTTTTAACAACCGTTGAAGGACTGCCCCTTATATACACTTGTTGGATGCTCAGTTCCGATGCGCTGGAGATCAAATTTTTCCTTCATTGGACACCAAAATTCAACCAACTGCATATCTGGTCAAAACACTCTTGCATACGAAATTTCAAAGCAATCAGTTGTTTGATTCTTGGTGCGTCGTTTTTTTTCCTTCTTTTTTTTTTCTTTTTTGTTATAGAGTATATTACGCATGATTTTTTTTTTTTTGAAATTTGCCATCTAAGATTGTCTGATGAAAAGTGCTGTGATAATTTTTTTATAATATTAATGATAAAAAGTATCTGTAATCACAAATTTATACATATTCGTTGTTTATTTTCACAGTATTTGATATGTTAAGAGTTGTTATGCAAAAGTATTCATTTTATACTCTTAAAGTGGATATGATATGAAAGACAAAGTACCTATTATAAATAAAATAAAATTTATTTACGATAAAAAAATGTCATAAATATTTTAATGCATACTTCCACCCCTTAATTTTTACTTATAAACCCGCTTCAATTCCTTCATTGTACCAAAATTTGTAGCAACCAAAATTGGGATCAAAATTTAATAATTACTAATATTAAATGAAAGAAGGTAAGTTTCAAACAGTTTTTCAGATCGTGTTTGTAAACTCTTATTTAATTTGCTTACGAAAATTGAAGAATTAAAGGCAGTGCTATGATTTTCTGCTTTAAACATTATTCTACATCTATTTTCATAGGGTCCATGTTCTCAATTTAAAAACGTGTTTATTAGTTAATTACTTTTTACACATCTTTTATGAGAAATAACTTGTAAAGATCTGTGATCTTCAAGCATAGTACAAAATGCTTGATATTTGATTTGCATCACAGAAAGAAATGTGGCATAGTAAGCGTATGAAAGTTTTCTTAATATTTTTCACAGTTTTCATTTAAAACTGTTTAATGTGAAATATAAATATATAGGAACATTTTTTTTAAAGTTTCACAAGAAAAAAAAACATGAAATTAGAATATTTTGGATTTAATTTTCAGAAATTGAAACTCACAGCTTTTTTTTTTTCCTACTCAGAAAATAATTTAAAAATATAAAATGTCATTAAATTGTTCCATGAATTCTTCCAGTTTAAAATAAAGTTCGAAAATCTTTTCGGTTTTTGATCCCCAAACCACTTTGTAAGTATATGATTAATAGTAATCTTAACTCAGATAATTTAAAAATTTAGGACATGTTCACATCTTTGGGATTTTTCAAAAAATATTTTCTACATTCTCTTTGTGTTTTAAACTTATTTTCCTTGAGAGAAATAATAAAGTAAAATTGAAACTGCGAATATTATAGTAATGGATTTTATTTAATTTACTTTATATATATTATAAACCTTGCAAAAAAGGATTTTCTCAAATTTTGAACAACTAAAAATTATAAATCAAAGAAATTCAAATAGTTGTGACTATAAGGAAAGACATAATTATAATGTCCCGAAAAAATAATAAGGGCTTCCTCATATATTGTTTCAGTGTGTGTGCTTAACGATCGGGATAATCTCCCCCAAACTGTCTCGCATATTCTGTGATAAAGCCGTTATCCTCTCTCGCCTTCTGCATAATATTGTGAATATTTGGTCCAGGTTGTAAACGTCACAAGTGCTCAGATTTTTATTTTCAGAATACCGCACGTGACAGTTGTGTATCTTTTGTTATAATAAAAAAATATTTTGGATTTTTTTTGAATAATAATCAAAAATTTTCACCGAGTTACTATTATAGTTAAAAGATAGTATATCACATTTAATTTATTTAAATATAACGTTTTTGAACCTGCGAAGGTATATACAGACCTTAATATGTATATACACTTTAGATGACAAATCTAAGATACCACATTTTATAAATCTAGCTCTTCATATTTTGCAGTTTTTGTTTATTTAAAATCGAACAATCCGACATAAAGACCTGTCGTGAATGCATTTCATTCAAAGTGTATGAGAAAGCCACAAATTTGGCTAAAAGGCTACATATCAAAGTTTAGGGATCTAGCTCAAAGCCTTTTATTAAAAATTGTGAGTAAAATTTCTTTAGAGGAAGTCTATATGTTCGGTTGTTCGAACATAAGTTATATAAAATTCCATAACAACAAGGTAAAAGTTGCTCGAATATAATTATCTAAAAAATGAAGACAGCTAAATAGATAAAATTCAATACTCAGAATCTATAGTGTAAACATGTGTCAAAACATCTGTTTGAATGAAATCCAACGTAGGGGTTGATTATCTGTCGATCTCTTCTTTTAGAAACATGCAAATGCGATAACTCAAAAATTCACTGATTTAAATATGCTCTCTTTGTTATGGGAATTTGTAATTACTTGTTTTGTATTACATTTTTGTTGCAGTTGATGGGGATAAATGCCACTATAACATAAATTTGATTTTTAAATTTTATACACAGCAGGTCAGGGATTAAACGATAAAAAAGTTTCTACGGACGGCACGAAAAATTCAATAAATTGCTTAATTATAGCTAAAGGTTAAAAATTTCGTAACTATTGCACACCAGTGATAATCAAGACGTTCTCCATGATAATATTTCATTAGAGAGAATGAGAGAAAGTTTTGTGGAGACCATTTTTGCTGGTTTACAAGCTTATTTATTCTTCATATATATATATATATATATATATATATATATATATATATATATATATATATATATATATATAATCAACCTGCTCGTTACCTTTTTCCACCCTTGGTTGCAGACAAATGCCAGTCTGAAATTTGCGACTAAATGATTAAAGCATTTACTTTAATTATATTATTGTTCATTCCTTCAACTGATGCCATTCTATTAAGATGCAAACTGACTTTCTTTCGAATGTTTACCATTGACAACCATTGTGACAGAATTGCGCTTTCCAGATTGAAACCTGTTTTGCTTCCTTCAATTGCATTTCACTCAGAACAAGTTCGCATCAGAGGAAAAAGAAAGTGGTCAGTTCCTCTGTGCCCCACAAAGATCGCGGGAATGTGTCACTGTGGGAGGGGGCTCGCGCGTGAAAGATCGCGCCACGCCTGTGTGGGGCGCGTGAGAATCCAGTCCGCCCACTACAAGCAATGCCTGTCAAAAGACGCACCCCTCACCCCCAAGTGCGAAAGGATAATAATTGTCCGTTAATAATCGATGATGTCCTTTAAAGGTAGTGTTTTTTCCCCGGTCTTTCCTTCCGAAGCCCCGTGCCAAATGAGGGGCTATTGAGGGAGCCGGCACTAATTTGGGGCTTTCCAGAAGTGCCACTCTCCCTCGAAAGAAGAAAGATTAAATAGGTTTTCATGAACTGCGGTGGGAAAAGTTGGAGGCACGCTTCGCTTGCTTTCTCACGTTTGCCTTTTTTTGATTTGCTTCTATATCGATAATACATACAATTCAGAAAGCGTTTGGCTCGGTGAAATTATAGCCATATGAAAAGTACAGAGGGAAGAAGAAGAAGAAAAACTGCATTAGATTTAGATTAAAGCTGACAATAAGCATTAATCGACATAGTGTATTAGTTAGACTATTCATGACTTTCTCGACATTGGTGTTACTTGTAATTGAGAAAGTGCTTGGTGCGATAAATTGATTGCCATATCTGAAATTCAAACAAGTGAAAAAAAAGCATAGGATATAGATTAAAATTGACTTTGGACATAGATTAAAATTGGCATTGGATAGAATCGCCATTGTGTATTGGTAAGGCAGTGACATTCCCGATATCGATAATACATTTCAGAAAGCCTTTGACTTGGTAAAATTATAACTTTAGGAGAAATACAAAGGAAAGGAGGAAAATAAACCATTTTATTTCGGTTAAAATTGGCATTGGGCAAATAATAGAACCGACATTGTCTGTTGGTTAAACAATGAGTTTCTCGATGTTGGTAATACATTTACAAAAGCGTTTAGTCCGGTAAAATTATAGCCATATGAGAAACACAAAGAAGGAAAAGAAAAGTATTGGATACGGGTTAAAATTGACAGTGGATAGAATCGACATTGTGCATTGGTCAAGCAATGACTCTCTCGATGTTGGTAATACTTACATTTCAAAAAAACGTTTAGCCCAGCAAAATTAAAGCCCTATGAGAAATATAGAGGAAAAGAAGGAGTACGGGACATTGGATATAAGTTAAAATTTACATTATGTATCGGTTAAGCAATAACTTTTTCGATATTAATAATACTTACAATTTAGATGTTTGGTTAGGTAAAAATATAGCCATAAGTATAACCCGTGTAAGGAAAATAAAGACTTTGGGTGTGTTAAATGTGACTTCGAACAATGGTTAGAACCAGCATTCTGTATTAATTTGGCAGTGACTTTCTCGATATTGATAAAAATAGTGAACTCGTAAAAAAAATCATCGTCTCTTCATTGATTAGTAATTAAAGTTTTTTAAATGTAAATATGTAATGCTTCTTTATAAAATATTTATAACCATTTATTATATAGTATTTGTGCACGAAATGAAAAGGATAATTAGTGATAATATTTGAGATGAGCCATAATTGATATGAAAACAATTATTAAATTTTATTGAGGCATGCATATTTAAGAAGTGTGCATGAATGAATTCACAGAAAGAGGATTTTATTTAAATATTTTTATTTTTGTATTTCATTTCTAAAATTTGTTATCGTTCAATGTGATATAAACATTGAAATAATTCATAGAGGAATTAAAATATTTCTGGTTCATTATGAAATATTACTTCGTATACCTTAAAACTCTTCAGAATCATAAAGAGAGATTCAACGCCGTACAATAATTTCAAAAAACAAATTGTGATTTCCCCCTCCTTTAAAAGAAGATTTATTTGTCAGGCTGAAAAGGGTTCCAGTCTGTCGTGTTTGCCATATATTTATTGAAGCATTGGATTAGATTGTTCCATTGTTTGGTTGGATGATTACTTGAAACTTATATCGTGTTTTTTAATCATTATCAGTTTATTTAGAGCAAGTCATGAGTCTATATCTCATTTAATGACTTCCACAAGGGCATTTTCTCCTTAATTAAATTTACTTGCCTTAGAGTTAAAAAAAATCGTATAGGAGTAGGTGGGAATTTTCCATATTGTATTCTCTTCTATTAAATTATTACCTATTTGACAGATTACTAGTTACTAATTGGTTGTTGATGATCATCAATTTTAGTAATATGATTGATGAGCAAGTCATTTCAATTCGAAAATTTTATAGTATCTAATAGGAATTTTCAACCGAGAAACCTAGATCTTTCTGCTAGTTAAGTGCTCGATAGCTAATAACTAGCTGGTTAATGATGGTAATCAACACCAGTAATATTATTAATGATGAGACGGACCAACTCTAGCAATTCATATTATCTTAAAATTACATTTTGAGCAATTTCAATCAGATTTTATTAGCATAAGATGATTTAGAACAAGTCTTAAGCACATACTTCATTTAGCTATTTTTAAAAGGGCATTTGTTCATAACCTCCAGAAATGCAGAAAGAAAAGAAAATTTTGGGAAACTGGGAGTGGAACTTTCAATCAAGAAACTTAGGTCCTTCTGTTAAGTTATTACTTAAGTGAAAAATACCTAATGGATAGGTAACTTTAAATACTGGTTACTAACTGGTAATTAAATATTCTAGTTCCTAAATGACAGGTAACTTTAGTTATTAGTCATTAACTACGAGGTTACTTTAGATACTAGTTAACTAGCGGGTTGTTCGAAAAATATTTTCTTTTTTTATGAAAATGAAAGACAATTTTTGTATAATGAATAAATATTTTATTAAATTATATATTGGCCATTCTGACCCAACACCTTTTGTCATTTTTCTGGTAATAGCATGATTTCACGCTCATAAAAGTTTTGGTCTTTGCTGGCAAAAAACTGATCCAGGCGATTTTTGATCTCTTCATCTGAAGTAAAGATTTTACCATCCAAAATATTTTGCAGAGACCGGAAAAAATAATATTCCGAAGACGCCAGATTTGGAGAATATGATGGGTGTGGCAGTGTATCCCATTCAAGAGGTAAAAGCTTTTGGCGAGTGACCAAACTTGTATGAGATCTCGAATTATCTTGGTGGAACACTACACCTTTTCTGTTGATTAATACTGGCCTTTTGTGTTGAAGTGAATCATTTAGTTTGCCCAACTGAAGACAGTAGACCTCAGAATTGTTTTTTGTATTATCCGGTAAACATTTAAAGTTTTTCTCTCTTGAGAAAATGTTGAACCCATACATCGAGCTTCGAGTTTAAACCCAGGCCTTTCAAGTGGGTGGTCATAAACAGCTGAATTCGATAAATTTAACCTCTCACCAATCTCACATGTTGTTATTCGCCGGTTTGCATCAACTAATGCCTTTACCGTGTCTTTATCAGCTTCAACCGTCCTTCCAGAACATGGTGAATCTTCGACATCAAAATTGCGGGATCGAAATTTTGCAAGTCAGTTTTGGCACTGGCGTACTGCCAACACATCTTTTCCATACAATCGGTTAATTTCTTTCTGGCTTGAAAAGCATTTTTACTTTTTCTATAGTAAAAAAGTAAAATATGACGAAACTGCTACTTACTGCTCTATATATTCAAAAGGGCATCGACCAAAAACTACTGCGTATATTCAATTGGACTATTTCACACACAAGCCTTACTATATCAGCTCTCAAAACATATGATGATTATGCGACTTAAGCGTGAAGTAAGGCTCGAAAAAATACTATTAAGTCCTCTGTCGGGAGAAAACAAAATTACTTTCCAAACAACCTAATAAGTAATGAACATTAATGAGTATATGGATAGTATTTCCAATAACAGTGCGTGCCATTTCACAATGCCATTTTATTTAGGTTTTCTTAAGACTAAAAGAAGAATAAAAAGAGCGAAGTTACCTGCCATCTGTAGGGACGTTCCGTTGGGCGTCGTGCCGTTGTGGGGCGAGTGCTGACCATTGGCCGTGTGACCATTGGGTGTGATTTTCTTTTCGACGATGGGTGTACAGTCGTTGTCTGCTTTGCAAAAGAGTCCATCGTCCCTGAGGGCAAACTCGTCGCCCGGGAGCAACTGTCTTGTGCATGTGACGCACCGGAAGCACTCGATGTGGTAGATCTTATTCCTGGCTCGCATCACAAAATCGTTCCTACTGAAGCTCACGTTGCACCGGGCGCATTTGATGCCAAATAACCTGCGGGAAAGAACCAATGCAGCCGTGAACGAACGCTTAAGAAATTTCGTAAATAAATTGATGACAGGTGGAATTCATCTGGGAAGATTTAAATATTATGTTCAACTTTCAGGAAATGAGAATAATTATTTCTAGATAACTAAACGATTTTCTTATATAGCATTTACTTCCTATAGCGTTCCTTCCTTCCTTTCTCCTTATATTTGTTTTTGTTGCTGCTTTTCGAAAATTGAAGATGAAAATCAATAGCGAATTGCGATCATTATTGATATTAATTCATCAATTGGGGTATAAAGCCCAAGTAAGAATAAACAATCTTTTACAAATACGCAAGCTTCATTTAATCGAAATTAACAACGTGCTATCGTCCTGTTCTATCTTGCTTTGCAAGTTCTTCTGGTTGTCCCCCTTTAGTTATAAAGATGTCTAAGGGAATTATATCTTTAAAAAAGAATAACAAAGATTAAATAAAAGAAAAAAAATAGAAAGCTTATTCTATTGATTTTCAAACAAAGAATACAGTGGATCTTTTTTTGTGGGAGTTGATCATTGCATATTTATGGATGAATCAAAGATCAGTAATAAAGTTCGAACCGCTCTTGTCCACTTTTTTTAATCAGATAAATATAGATTGCCATCAATTTCGTTTGGACAATGGTAGTATTTTTCTTACGGTGGAAGTATCACCATTAAAAAAGCAGTAGATATTCGATTGAAAGGAAATTAATTAATCTTAAAATTTTCATAGATTCAAGCCTGGCGCTGGTGAGATTAGATTTCCTATCAAATAACAAAGCAATAACTTATAGAATAAAAGGAAAAGAATTATTAAATATGAGTGTACTATTTTGGGTCTAGTTTCATTAAGTTTCATTAAGTTACTTATGGTAAGGAGAAGGTCTAGAAGTGGAGTCCATTGTGCAAGTTGGTCAAATATATATTGAACAATGTATTTAATGTATATATAGCAGAAAAAATAAGATGTCTTGGAAGAGTTTTTCAATGCTGTTGCCTCAACGAGGTTAATCGGGGATTTCTACCGTAGCCAAATTATACTGGACACTGCATCTTTGACTTACACTCAGCACATTTATTTCAAAAGAACTCAATGCGTGCTTGTGCAGGTAGGTTGGAAGAGATCTTTCAGAAGTTATTCATCTTCCATCTCTTACAATATTTTCTACTTAAGTTCAACGCCTACAGTTTTTATCCAGAAATTTTGAATTGGTATTGATATAGACCGTTTTCATTAGGCACATGAAAAAGCGCCCTAATGATTTTGTATTTTGGATGCAAACTTATGTGAAACTTATTTAATTGTCCTTGAAACGATCTTATTTCGGCATTAAAAAATTGTTTATGTAATATTCCGTCGTATTTCAAATGAAAAACGATGAAATCGATAGCTTTTTGACAGAGTCCATTTGATGATTAGGTGTTCTGCGGCTTGTACACAGGTGTCTCACTCAAATGAGATGGCGATAGAATTTTGCTCTTGATTTTACGTCATACTTGTACTTCAAGATTGGGAAGAACCATTTTAAGAGACCACTACTCTGTTCTCAATGGACTTTGTCTGGGATGAGGTTAATTTCTGAATATGTAATCCGTTGCAAGGATTTAAATAAATGAAATTTTGAACAAAGTTTTAGCATTTTAAATATCAATTCTTCTCAAATTTTGGCTTTATGCATTTAACAGCTGTCTCGCTGGTCCAGCTTGAAGTTACATTCTTCAGCATGCAAATACGATAAATCAAAAACTAAAGGAATGAAGTAAATCATGTTTTGTGTATGAGATCTTGATATTAGAGGTGCAATTTTGCTTCTAATTTGAATTTCAAACAGTCGAAAAAAGGGCTGAAAAATTCATATTTGCTTTTCTTTACTATACTAATAAGCACAAAAAGCTCATATCCAGGGCTGAAATTAAAAAAGTGAGCACTCGTTGTGCTCTTGGCCATGTCCATAATTAACATGCGGCTAGAAGGAAGGGGGGCTGAATGACTTGTATTTTTGAATATGCGAGAAAGTTAAAATTAATAAACTCCATCCATTTTTAATAAATAAATTTTTAGAAATGTACTCACATTTTTCCTGAGCATTACATAAAATTCAAAGCTACTGAAATTACAAAAAATCAGATATTATATCTTAAACTAAAGTTGTTTAAGATATAATATCTGAACATCTAGTCTGAAGAATTTTTCTTTTTTTATTTTGAATTTATAAATAATGAAATACTTCAAAAATATCTGGGTTCTTTATGTGCGTTTATTCGATGGAAAAATAAGAAACACCATGAACCACGCTTTCAAAAATAAAAGCATTATAAGCAAGAAAAAATATATATATTTATTAAGTAAACAATTTCAATAAAAAAAAATTTTCGTTTCATTAAATTTTTAACTCATAAAATAAGAATTTCCAAAAAATAACCAATCTTTTTATCGACTTGGCGTTTTATTTTTTTCTATTAAACTTTATTTGTACAATTACATGATGCAATGTTAAAAGTTTAAGGTATTCATTTTGTGATTTTTTTTATCCAAGATGAATCATTAAAAATAATTGAAAAAAAAAAAGCATTGAGCCTACCACAGTATTAAACAATCATTTAAAAATCTGAAATCTTTATCGAGGAAATGCAAAAGAATATTTTTATCTTCAGTTATATTTAACTAATAAAAAACTTTTTTAATTATGAAGAGAAAAATTATAGTCTTTATCCTCTTATTAATATCTTTAAATATGGATAAAAAATGCTCATTATTTTAAAAGGTGATTTTTTTAATGGATGCGATATAATAAATGAAACGAAAGGTTGATTTTTAAAAAAAGGGCATCAGAATTGCTTTTTTATTTTAACTTTTTTTCTTCATTTTTTTAAAAATCCCAAATCATCAAGCTTAACTTAATTTCTAAATAGGGCTTCTTGTAAAAACAAAAATACGAGAGGCAATACCACATAATTCTAAACTTATTCCTAAGTAATTTTAATGATAAGCCAACTAATTACTCTTCAAGGTTATTTTCCCCCCAACTGAAACGTTTCGTGATGGGGAGAATCAAATACTGCTTTGCTCTTTGTAGTTGAAATGAAAAATTCTCCCCTGTATCCAGTGGGATAAGCTACTTGATGTTACAGCAATGATGTATGACGCTGAACCAATGCTCAGCTGGCCAAATTACTTGAAAATAATTGCTCCCGCTAAGGAAAAAGTGAGGAAACATTGAGATGAAGGTTCATTAAGCACCATTAAAACATTACTCAATTATAAGCGAGACAGGGCATTCAGCTAGCTTTTGCTGCCGAAGAAAAAAAGACGGCATAACCAGCTAAATGTCTGTTTAATACTTCTGCGGTTGCCCGCGTTGATAGAGTCATTTATTGGAGGGAAAGAGGGAATATTAATTATGGCAAATTTATGTTCAGATGTATTAATGATAATTTAATTCCATTTTCGATGTTTCGCTAGCAATCCACCTCTGCAATGAGGTCCACCTCATTTTCACGAAATTCATCTCGATTTTAAAAAAAAGTTTTTTACCTGTTAAAAATATAGGGAGGGAGTATTATAATCGCTAAATTTTTAACTCTAGAATCGGATGATTATCTACGTTTCAGATCTGGAAGAGTTTTGCATTTGACTGATTTATTCTGTTTGCAAGCGTGCATTTATTTACATGTTTCATCTGATATTTACCATCGGTAAGTCGAATTCATAAAATTAAATCGCTGTTTTCTTTAAAATTTGTAATAAATTTATAGGATAAAATTAATTATGTGGAGAGAAAAATTGTGCTCCTTTATAAAAACTCATTTTTGCAAATGCAACGTTTGTAGCGCACTTTTTGTAACGAAAAATATTAAACTCGCTTCATTTATTTTGAGAGTTAAAAAGTCGGCTTTTGACGAAGTTATTGAGTCTTTTTTTTATTCAATGATTTTTCTTAATTCCATATAAAAAACGCTTGAATTCTTTTATTGTTTAGAACTTACATTTAATTTTATATTCAAATAATTTATTTTATATGGCTGTCTCAAAAAATGATATTTAAAATATTTTTGTAAAAATCTCTGGGAAAAAGCTCTCTCTGTGTGTGTGTTTTTTTAAATCCATTTTTTAAACAAAATAAATGAAACACATTTCTTCCTGTTTTCGGAATGCTGTCTGCTCTTAACTGATATATTATTGTTTCACAGACTTTTTTTTTAAATCTATTGTATGCAAGAATTCAAAACCTATTCTCATAACATTTTTCGAAAAATTCTTTCTGAATGTAATCATGTGCCTTGAAATATATATATTTCAATATTTATTTGGTTAAATATTAAAATAAAAGTATTAAATCGTTCCTAAGTAATCGTTCCTTAAAAGTTCTAAAAAATAAGAAAAAAGTAGTCATATCTATTGTATTTACATTATCTCTGAAATTAAATACCAATTCTTACACTTTACATTTCTCCAGGAAGAATGAGTTGTATATTCTGTTGAGTTGCACAATTTTGCATTTGATGTATCAAATAAAATATAATTATGCCTATCAGACTTCTTATCAAATTTTAAATAAAACTGTAATGTTGCTTTCATGTGTTCGATTTATTTATCAAAAGTTATTGTTCTATTTTATCTACAATATTATTATACTTTCTTATTTTGAAAGCTGTCGTATCTTTCTAAAACGAATGTAACTTTCAAATTATGCTTTTTATTTATCGATAGAACTGCATTAGTTTTCTTTATTGGCCTACAAAACTTTATTTTGTTATTTGATAATTTTACGACTTTTGTGTTTTAGAATAAAATAAATTCTTCTAATCGGGTATGAATTATCAAAAAATTGGAAAGATATTGTTAAATTTACATCCTCTCTACTTTTTTAAAAAAAATAAATTCCATTATTTAAAATATAAATTGTCCAGCAAATCTGGTATGGATAGTAAAATAATGTTTAGAAAAAATTACCCTTTAAAATATAAAAACAAATTGTTTTCAAATTCTTATACTTGTGCTACTTAAGCTAATAAATCTCATTGTTAGATTTATTGATTGCTCATTATAAGTTCAAGCGATATTTAGCTTTGTGCTCTACTTTTTTTAGAGTTAGTGAATAGCATCCGTGCTAGACCCATTGAGATCCTGCAGATAACTGGAGGATAGTTTCCTACGTGATGCTAAAAACACACAGTGTAATTACGAGATCAATTAATTTTTTTTTTACTTCTTTCATGTGTATATTTGTGCATTTATGATTAAAACATTTGTTAGAATGAAATTTAATACCGAACGTGACATTCTAAAGCTACGATCCGCCATTAAATGAGTCGTTTTTTTTTTCTTTGAATGTATACTTGTGCATTTACTACGATAATTTTTATTCATTTTTTAAATCAGAAGCAGTGAAAATATTTAATTTATTATAATTTCTTTCGACCAAATTTCTTTTCTGAACGATAGAAGCCAAACCGGAATTCATAAATCTAAGTCGGTTCCTTAAATTTGGTCTAGAAAAATCAAAGCGTTTCGCCTTATATGTTCACCTTTAGATTTAAAGTATTAATTTTCAATTATTTTCAGTCATGCACTTAAAAAATAATATATTACTGCATTTTTATCAACACATATAATTTTTGGAAAATAAAGGACATATCTGATTTCATTACTTCAATTTGATTTTTAAATTTGGTACAGAAAAGGTGGAACACTTTATCTTAAATGTACAATTTTGCCTTTTCCGTATTAATTTTCCGTTATTTTGGGGTCCTTTGCTTTAAAAATAATATATTACATTTGAAACAACAGTTGTAACCGTCGGAAAATAAAAGACAGATCTGATTTCCTTAATTCAGTTTTCATTTTAAATTTGACGCAACATAGTTGAAACACTTTATCTTATACGTTCGCTTGTGCATTAATTTTAATTCATTTTTAATTTGGCACGTTGAAAATACTTAAAATTTTACTACGCTTCTAGAAACAAACGTAATTTTTGGAAAACTGAAAACAAATACCTAATTTCACAATTTTAATGTGATCTTTAAATTTATTGCCGAAAAAAAAACGACACACTTCATTTTTAGACCCAAACATACTACACACGAGTACTCAAAAATCCAACGAGAAAAATAATCCATAAATCTTAATTCCATCCCAGAATTTCTTTCCACTTTCACTTCAGTCCCTCACACCACTATTCCTCCACCCTCCTGCAAGCGACTGCATGCCAAGAGGACTCAGCACCGGTACGGTTACCGCTTCTCCCAACCGCACGAGCTCCAGGAGTCTCCTGAATTATTCAACAGTTGATCCTCGGAGCGCACGAGCATCGGTTCAGAGGTTTCTATTAAAGCGAAAAGCATAATGTTTGGAAGCAAATGACAGGAGAGGAGGCCAACCAATCACGAAATTAGCTCGGGGACTTTCAAGAGAGGGATGCGCTGACTATCTCCTCTTTCGCTCGTCTCGAATACCGTCATCGAAGGAGAGGCCGCTTAAAAGAAGCATTCCATATCGTTAGAGTGATTTAAGTCCCCCACTTTGCCCCTGAATAACCTACCGTTTAGACTAGGCTGGAAATTTGACTGTGTAGCGTATTGATCGCCCTGACTCCAGATACAATGGCATTTTCCACCTTGTGAAGTTGCACGTGAAAGGGGTTGGCCATGCATAGCAACAGCTGATCGGTATGCGAGGGACTTACAGGATTAAAAGGTTGGATAAGGATGCGATAAGCACGTTATGTTGCTATTTCGTCATCATTACCATAACAGCTTATCATCATACAAGTAGTACGCAAGATATACGCAGGTGACCTCATTTATCATTTTTTAAAGATATGAATAACTGTTATTATGTAGACAATGAAAACATTTATCGTAACTATGATCTTTATATATATATATATATATATATATATATATAT
>JAOUZG010051511.1:1410645-1457147 GCA_026289955.1 Argiope argentata | reverse complement strand
ACACACACACACACACACACACACACACACACACACACACACACACAGCTATTGTCAAGGTTTCTTGTTTAAAACAGTGCACCAAATAGGAAATCCGAAAGATAAAAAAGAGCCTGAGAATAAATTTTGACCTTATAAAGTTTCAGAAAAGATTTTCTGATATGTGTTTTAATATCACGGGAAAATTAATAGTCCACGTAATTCGATAGTTAAAGTTTCAGTGAGTTGGAGTGCGAAGGATTCAAAAATTATTTTGGAAGGATAGATTTATTAAAAATTATTACATATACACATACATACAAATTCTTTTCTACTAATATTTTTATGCTATTTATAATAAGTTATATATAACGTAAAAGAGAGAATAAAATGACATATCTCCAATTTTTTGTACTGACTGTTGTTTAGCTTTCCAAGCCTGCGTTATCAATCTTATATCGCCGTTTGGAATGTTTTGGTCTAAGTGTTTTTCCTGAAAATTGGAAAAGTTGGAAATTCTTCTTAATCATCGGAAACTTGTCATTAATTCGGATATTTTTTAGATGTTGATTCTAATCGTGGGGAATTTAGATATTTCACATTCCTATGAAGTGTAGTTATGCGATCCTTCTTTTAATAAACTGGTAAATTTAAGGCTACATTTGTATACATTTAATTACAATTAAGATGCCAATAATTATAATTTACTGAATGATCATGTTAACGAAAAACGAATATGTATATATGACCACCCCCCCCCCTTTTACTGGCTCCAATCAATTTTACGGCATGAATTAAAATTTTAATTGTAATATATCAAATCTAATTTGATTTATTCAAATCGACAAGTTTTTGAGTTATCGAAATTACACGCATGCGAAAATACAAACCGACCAACTTTCGTCCCTTTGACAAATTCTGTTCGAGATTTAGAATAGATATGCGTATGGCTGATAAATCTGTGCACCGAATTTCTTGCATCTTCTATTCTTCATTTATTTCAGTTATCATGTTCAACATATCGCCCCAGATTTGATCTTTGCCTAACCCTGTTTACATGCTTCTAAAAGTGCATACTGATATACACTCAACCCTTTGATGGATTTCGAGGAGAGGGGCTTACACTATAGAGGCTAAATATACGTACCAAATTTTATCTATATAATTCTCTTCTTTTTGTAATAATCGCATTAATTGATATTCGAATAGCTGGACAGGCAGCCTTCACAGGATTGGGTTATGCTCAACATTTGATATAAACCTACAGGTTTGGTGTAAAGGCCGTAAACCGAAGTTCATCCATCAGTATTAAGGCTTCTTTTATAGCTATCGTCGTGTGCATAGGAAGACAGGCACTTTTGGATTCAGCGAGTTCTGGAACGCGGAGATTTTCAGAAATATCGAATTCGAATGTGATTCGAACATTAGAAAGTAGAAAGTGACCACCATATCATACGATGAACACCTATTGTGGGCAAAAGCAGTTGTTGGAGACTCTCGGAAAACAGTGATGCATCCATTGGGCGCTGGTGATGACACCTGACAGAGAGACACTCTTGTTCATATGATCGTGACTTCACAGTATAAATATGCTCCTTGCCTGCGCTCAACCGTGGAGAGTTGCGTGTGTGAAAGAGATGGGAGGTGCCAGGTCTGGGCCCTGTTAATTTGGAACCTTGTATCTGATGTAAATAGGTGAGGAACATAAACGAACATGCTCGTTAAAATCAGTTAACCCTGACGCGCACGATACAGTGTAGAGGTATAATTATTTCGTTTAAGAGAACAGATGAGTAAACATCAATGAAAAACGCACATGCGGAATACAGAATGCGCAAGGGAGAATCAACGGGCTTTACTTGGCGAGATTTGGGTTGATGACCGCATGCCAAAATTAGCGAATGGAAATCATTTTCGTCCGGAGATTTTTATTCTTAATTTATCCCTTAAGTCAGTGTTTCACAACTCGCAGCGCACGTATTTTCAGGAGGGCGTAAAAGGTTCTCAGATAGGAGGGCGCGAGAGAAAAAATGACGCAGTTGTGGCAATGGTAGGACATAAGAAGGATAAAGTGTTGTTAATAAGCAGCATTTTCATTCCAAATTATTTCCATACTGTAAAGTTCATTGTTATTGTAAGAGTTTTAAATTATATATTTATAATTTATTATAAAGTGATTTGAATTATTTTATATTGGAGCTCGAATTTAAAGTTTTGCGGGAGCTGATAGAAATGGAGAGAAATAATCAGTATACTGAACATGCTTATACATCTTAAAATTTTTATGATATTTTGAGTCATATTGCTGTAAAAATGTGAAGCTGCAAAATAGTTTTCTGAAGAATATATTTAGAGCCCAAGTTATACGAAATGTTCAATTAAAAATTTTAGAGACCTTTAATTCCGGTGAACCAGTGTGTCATCAAAGGCGGCTAGTTAGCAATATGTGCCACTTTTGTATAGTTGATAAAAATAAAAATACTGACACTAAAACAAATGAAATAGAAATGTGATAGAGCCTTTATAAGTATATGTAGTAATTATACGTAATTTGATGTGATTGGGCTATGTGATAAGTGATGATAAGTCGAAACACTTTGATAAAAATTTTGGTGCACCAAATGATCTCAACAGATCACAATCTACGACACCTTACGGTTAAATAAATTAAACTCTGATGTTGCTGATTTTACGCCCTGATCTTGCACTTGAGAAATAATTTTTTTTCTCTTCTTTTTTTACTTAGATTAGTGACGGTCTGAAAAAACGTTGCTTGATTAGTAAATTACATATAAGATCCCATGTACACAATCATTCATTTACTGTTTTGCATATCATCCTCATTCATTGCAAAGATGATAAGTCAAGAGGTAGACAAGTGAACTAAACGTCGAAATGTGTCGTGTTTCATATAGTACTAGCTACTTTTGGTAACGATATTGGCGTTCTAGACTGAAAAACTATTAATTTAAAATCCATTCATTTACAATTTCATTTAATTGATGAGACAGAAAATTGTAACATTTGTGAAATAATTCTTCAGTAAGTTATTGTTTGTCCATAATGAGAAAGCAGTTTATTTATATTACGAAATAAAAAGCGAAATATAAATGAAAAATTCATTATTTGCTGAATTTTAAATAATATTTATATAAATTAAACTTATTTTACTTAGATCTGAATTAATTTTTATGGGAGTTGAAAATTATAAAGATACGCATTTTAATGAATAATAACTTCTTAAAGCTACTATAATAGTTTAATACAAAGTATTATCAAAATTTTAAGCTGTATAGTAATATTTAATAGGCATTTATAATTTGATTTTTTTGATGAAATAATGAAATTACTTAGAACTATATAATAAAAGTATAATGTTTTAGACTTAAAGATTTTAGAAAAAATATTTTTGGGGGATAAAATTTTTTTGAAGATAAAAATCAAAAACATCAAAATGTCTCATAATTTTTAATTACATTTTGGATATGATCGTGAATAGTTGACTTTGATCTTCTTAAAAATAATGTTTATCAAAATTTTGGGAAGATCGGGCAAAATCTGTAGATTTGTATAAATGACATAAAAGCATTTACATTTAGAGATGACATTAGATTATTGCTGAATAAGGTTGATCACTTCATGTAGTAAACGATAGACTACAAAAAAAAGGATTAATTTGCATAAAAATTAACATCAATATTTTTAAAAATAACATTTTTTCGCCAATTTTGTCGATATTTCTTTGACAAATGGTTGAAAACATGAAATTAAAAAAATCACGATTATATTGTTAACTTTATATGATGAAAGACCACATCACCACTGTTATGAAGGGAGGGAATTTTCGCAACAATTTTTATAAGCTCAATCATTGAACAATATTTTTTATTTATTTGTATATATTTAATGTTTCTTTTCATTAATGATATGAATATGAGGTGTTCCAAGCATCTAACAACTATTTTTTTCTCGATACATTACTGCTGTAGTAACACTAAAAATGAACAGTCTGAACTCAAATCCAAAAAGTAGTTTCAGAAAACTTTAATGATACTTTTATGAAAGATCTCTACTTATGATATTTGAAAAGGTGAAATCTGATTTCTGAAAATTTATTTCATATATAAAAAGAAAAATCAGAAAATGTTTGGTCACAATAAAAATCTAAACTATTGAATATATTTTTCTTCAAAGTCTTGTAAATAATATGAAACATAAGAAATGTTTTAATCAAGTTTACACACAAAAAAATTAAATAATTATTTTTAATAATAATAATGATACTTCTTTTTGCAGAAAAGTGTTTTTTTATAAAGTGCAGTTTGAATATTTTATATTTAATTTTGTCATTTGTACTGAATAGAAATATTACCATAAATATTTTAAGTATTATAATATTTTTTGTCTGAAATTCTATTAGCTATGTTTCTTAAAATTTTATATCTTTCTTTAAAAATCTATAATAATTTATAAGAAAAGTTAGGTTAAGTACAGTTTATAATTGTATGGGACACATTAAAATGTTTAAATGAAAAGTTAAGTTCAGACAACGAGAGGATTTTTTATCTTATTAAAAAAAATCTATGTGTTTATAGTGACCAAGGCGATCATAAAATTGTAATAATAAAATGTTGTCGATGGAACGATGATAGATATTTCAACATTATACAAACGAAAATGGTAAGCAACTAACACATACACACAAAAACACTTCGACGTTTTGGTGATGAAAAAATGCGTTTATAGAAAGGAATGATGTTTAAAGAAATCTTACAGAAATAAAAGATATCAAATTCGCAGAAAGTAATCTTTTATTAATCGAAAGTGTGGTATTCTACTTCACGTGCCACATCTTCCATCATTGATCTTTGATCTTGCACCATTTATTTTTGATGCATTTGCAAAATTAATTTTCCTTCGTTTCCCATGGTCTGCGTATAAAAATGGTTTCATTCCGTTCATTAGTTTTAGTTGTAAATGCCATGAAGCCATGAAAGTTATTTTAAAGCCCCCTGTATATTGTACACATTATGAAAAATATATATACCTTCTACATGTTCATACAAATAACATACATTGTATATTTAATTGAAGTTCACCTGGTAAGAGCTAAAGTTATTCCTATTTTAATAATGTAAAAACTGAGTGGCTAAAATAAAAGTGCAACTGGTGCTTTAAGAAAATTTATTTTTACTTTAATGGTATTATAGGATTTAAATTGGCTAATTAGATTAAAGTGTCTTTTCGAAACTACAAGATACTTTTCTTGAGATATATATTTCCTTATACACTCTATAACAAAAAAAAAAAAAATCGACGCACCAAGAAGCAATCATCCGATTGCTTTGAAATTTCGTATACATAAGTGTTTGACCAGATATGCAAATGATTAAATTTGGGTGTCCAATGAACAACTTAAAAAATACCTCGCCGCAGGGTTCGTGCTCATTACGAGCAACTGTCAGAGTTTGACTGAGGTCGTATCATTGGATTAAAAGAGGCCGGTTGGACAAATTGGAGAATCGCTCGTCAATTGATTCGAAGCGATGCGGCAATTCGAAGATGCTCGCAAGGATGGGTGGAAAATGGCAGAGTTCAGCATCAGGATGATAGCGGTCGACATAAGGACAAAGTAGATCGTAAAGACAGAAGGATTGTCCGATCAGCTGTCACAGCACCTTCTTCATCTCTACCAACCCTCAGACGTTCAACCCAAACACCAGTGTCCATTATGATTATTCTCAGATGGCTGAGACAACGAAATCTACGCAGGAGGCGACAGTTACGCCACCTGCCACTCCACCTGTATACTGTCGCGCCATATTACTGTGGTGAATGGCTCGACCAGGTTGAATGATGTTGACTGGGGACGCATAGTTTTTAGCGATGAATCCCGCTTCCAATTGTGTCCTGACGATTATCGAAGACGTGTTTGGAGACACCCAGGGCAGAGAGGGGGGATCTTGCTTTCATTATTGCACGTCACATCGGCCTTCAACAAGGCTATATGGTCTGGGGTTCTATTTCCTTTGATAGCCTGACCCCTTTGGTCGTCATTAAAGGTACAGTAAATGCACAGTTGTACGACGACGACATCCTAAGACCTGTTTTGCTACCGTTCCTTTTGCTGTACCCACGGCTGGTTTTTCAGCACGACAATGCCACACCACATACGACACGTGTTGCTATGATCTGTCTGCAAGCTTGGCAAACACTTCCTTGGCCAGTCAGATCTGTCTCCCCTCGAGCATGTCTGCGATATGATGGGAAGGCGATTGCATCTGCCACGGAATGCTGATAACCTCGTTCGACAATTGGAGCGAATTTGGCAGGAAATACTTCAGGTGACCATCTTGAAGCTTTATTGGTCTATGCCATGCCGTGTGGCAGTTTGTATCCTGGCTAGAGTCAGGTCAACCCCTAAATGAATATGTTACTGTAACTCTGAAATACATTATTTAATTGTTCTGACATTTTAATCATTTACTATTCTGTACATTTTCTTCCTATCCACCAATGTTCTTCTCAATCTGACAACTCTTTCTTAGTGCGTCGATTTTTTTTTTTTTTGATATAGAGTGTATAAAGAAAAAGACAAATGAGTTCTCTTTGGATTTCCCATATCACCAACAGCAGATTTAACTTGCAGTCCTTATCACATACAAGAGTACATGGATCTTTTAATAAATTCACACTGGGCTGCTTTGGTTTCGTAACCGTGATTCTAGTGTCACATTTTCCTCTCGATACTAAAGTAGCAAAATTTCCAATTATTTTCGAGGAAGAATCATATATTCGGATTGGCTGCCGTGATTATGATTTCACTTACATTCTTCTCACCTACAAGAACACACATGTATCTACTGTAAAACCGTATAACAGGCTGTACCCCTCTGATCTAGAAACTGAGATTGCGTAATTAAATCGCATTGCACAAGCATACAAAAAAAAACACCCCGAAAATTTATTAGAATTTTTGTGAAGAAATTAATTCAAAATTCGGAATGTCTCTCAAAATTTATAAGCTCTATTTCAGAATTCAGCCATAACTTAATTTTCACTTATTCTTGAAATTGTTCAGTGTCAAAATCAGCTTATTAATCCATTAAAAATAAAAATGTATCTTTTTAATAGATATATCGAAGTAATTGAGAAAACTTATACAGAAGTTTTCTTTTTTTAAAAATCAGATCTATACATTTAAATCCGTTTACATTTTAAAACAAAATACTTTTCCACGACTATGAAAATTTTCAAGTTATTGCGATTTAATTTATATTTCATTAATTTTTAAGAAACATTTTTCTTTTAGTTTTGGTTTTATTTTTAATTTGATTATTCTACAGGAGAATAATTAATAATTATTAATCGAATTGATCTTTCAAGATAATTAGATTTTTAAATGCATGCAAATGCAGAATCCAGCCAGTCTCTCTCTCTCTCTCTAAAAAATTAATTTTATAGTACTTTTCATTTTAAAGTACTACTTCTTTTATTTGTTTATTTTTTTCAGTTTCTTTAAGGAGACATTTTTTTATCCAGTTGTCCTTGAATCACTCCAGATCTTACTGAATTTTAATATTTTTCACAACAAACAAAAACTATCAATGAGAAATTATTCATATGCTATTTCGAAATCTGAAAAAGAATGTTTTTAAAACATCATTATTAATTTTTTTTAATTTTATTGTTAAAAAAATCTATAATTTATTTTTTTGCAAAAAAAAAAGTCATATGAACTCATAATATCTCATTAATATTCGCTTGCGTTTCTTGGACAAAAAAAAATCTTCCACAAAAGAAAATGTGATCAAAAAATCGTCAACGCATCAAATCTAATACCATAAAAGTATCAAGTCTTTTATAATCATCCACTAGTTGGTAAAACAATTTTCTGGCATTTATAGGGATTTGAAAATTTTAATTTGTCCTTCACTTTTTATTTTATACTTTTATATTTACCTATATTTTCCTCGATCCAGTATTCAAATTCAGGCAATTGAAAAACGGCCACTAAGGGGTCTCAATCAATTAATATAAAATTGTTTATCCTTTTATTTGTGAAAAAATGTCAATAAATAAAAATTAATAAATTAATGATTTCCCTCGATTTTCGTTTTCATTTCTGTTTAAAGTATATTCAGAAAGCTTGCCCTCCGGTTGCCATTAAATCTTATGCAATCTTAATACTTTTCCCAACAATTGAAAATCGTCAATAAAAAAAATCTTTGATGTGCAAAAGATGAAAAAGAATATTTCTGAAAAATTGTGATTATTTTTCAGTCTCATCATTCAATATGAAACTCTGATTCGATCCATATAGAAAATGACGAATAATATTCCATCCAGATTTGTTTGTCATTTCTTGGAATAAATCAAGCTTTCCCCAAGAGAGAATAATCACGAAATTATCACCGCATCCAATCTAAAAGAACCAGAAAAAGATCAAACCTCAATTTCCAACCACCATCCACTTGACAAAACATAATTTTCTCCCATTTTGGAGAGATATAAAAGTCCTCATTCGTCCACCACCTTTTTTTATTCTATATTTGTCTTTCATATTTGTTTACTTTTTTCCTCGTTCCAGCATTCGATCATTTCCCCACCCAAGTTTTGCGGTTTGATAAGGCAGCCAATATTCCGCACAAAAGAGAACTTCATTCCAATCAGTGCTGGTGCCAGCTTGTCGGCCACGGCAGATTCTGCTCTGAGGAGTCTGGGGTTGGGGGGAAGAAAAAGCACGCGCTATTTGTTGAAGAACCGTCAGCGTTATGTGCCGAGCTTGATTTGTTGACTCTATGTCCAGCTGTAATCATAGGATTCGTTTATGGAGACTCGGTAAACAAAAGGATCGAATGGCTGGTGAGGGAACTATTTTTCTCCGCCGCGCACTTTTTTTCTTCTTCCTTTTTCGTTTTTATTCCTTAGGGGGGTTTTCATTCTTCCGCGTGCGGCGGTGGATTTATGTTATTGGGTGACGGATTGGGTGTGAAAACTGACGTTCGCGTCTTTTGAGACATGCGCTGACGTACTAATAATAGACCGAGTCTGTATTCTCCCTCGTTTTTATTGAGACAAATGGAATAGTTGTCAAATGGGAAGAAGTGAGGTGTTGAAAGATTTGGTTCGTAGCTTTTAACCTATTTCATCTGAAACAATGGCGAACTGATTCTGTAAACTTGCCTTGTCCGCCAAAAGTTATTTGATTGAAATAATACAAATCCGAGTTGATTTCAATTTTTGTTATAGGACAAGGCGTTAGACTTATTTTCCAATGATTAATTTAAAATATTTTCTGAACAAAAGAAAATCATTTTGGCTGTATCTACTAATATATGTTTATGTGTTCCATATCTTTTCTTAAACCAAGGGCTTAATTCAATCAAACTATGCAACCTTTTCATTTATGATAAGAGAAAACATATTGTTAGCTTTTCAAAACACAAAAGTTTATTAAATATCCAAATGATTAGAAATTAACCAACATTATATTGAATCACGTAGAAATGATTCCACATTTTTATATCATCTTAATATTCCAATTTTAAATTTACAATAATACGAAGCTCATTTTTTGTAAAAAAATGAAAAATGTATATTAATTTTTTCGAACTTATAAATAATTGAATTGACGTGGAAAGTTTTGAAATACGGGCATTTGTAAATCCTAAATTATTGGACAATGGGGAAATTTTGAATTACTCTGCTTTATTTATATATATATATATGCACACACTTATAATTCTGATTATTAAAAAATATTTTGACAACTTATTTTTTATTGGTCTTATAAGGCAAAAAGAGAATTTGTACAATATTTTTAGTAAGCTTTTTTTGTGTTTGAAGAACAAATAAATGAATAAAATAAAATAAGTATTTAAGTTTTTTTTAAAACTTTTATTAGAGTACCTTTACAGAATTTTAGAAAAAAAAATCTAAACAATAAATGTGAAAGCAGACGATTAACAATTTATATCTGAAACAACAACGATTTGATTTATTGATATGAAGAAAATTATCAATCGCCGCTTTTTAAAAATCGTTTGGTTCAAATGATATTCCCCTTTTTAATTTTATTAAAAAACATTTCTAATGATAAAAAGATGCTATAAGTTTTAATATTATACAAAAATTATTTTAACAAAAGCATTAAACATAAAAATATTTAATTTTGAGCAATGCAGGATTAATATGATATTGAGAATTAAGAAAAAAAAAACTATAGCAGTTCAACAATAAAGTAAATTGAAACTCTTTCCATTTGATTCATCAAAAATTTTAACTGTATTCACCACAAAATACTGTGGTAAACCAAACTATTAAGAATCTAAACGATGCGTTCATATCATCTTTAAAGTGTGAACACATAAATTAGTTATTACGGATTCCTATAATATTCTTTAGTGTCGAACAAATAGAAAAATTAAAAGAGCAATTAGGAGTTGCCTTCTTGTAATTTTTTCCCATATTCTCTAACAAATGTACTTGTGCGTTATTAATCTTATGCCATTGTCAATCAAAAGTCATGAAAGAGCCTATTGGTGTGCGTTCTTTGACGATTAATGCCCGAATGGCGGTTAATTCACAATTATCAGAAGGTGGGACGTGCATTTTAAATGCCCCCCTTTTTTGCTACCGATTAAAAGAAAATTTGACCTGCTGTCACAATTTCAACTGCTGTCACAAAACACGTATCAATTTCAATTTATTTTAGTCATAACATTTTTTAATTATCGCGTTTACAAGCTTATAAAAATACAGATCAACAGGTTGTCGGTCTTTTAATGCATTTGGTTCAAAATTTGTGACAAAATTATACTTTATTTGTGAAATCTGTGTTCTAAAATATTAACAGTCTAGATCTCATACTTTTGTAATTATCACTTAACTTATATTCGCACTTCCTCTGACTTGTTTTCGTTCAAGAATGGCTGGAAAACTTCAAATTTGGATTAGAAGCAGTTCAAAAAAATGTGTGATATCGTGTTTACAGATAGGCATAAATTTTTAAAAACTATTTTTTGGCTTCGCAGTGATTTGAAAAGTGGAGATTGGACAAAGTTCAGAGTTGAATTTCAATATTTTCCCTTTTTAATCTCTAAGTAAGTGAAAATAAAAAGCATTTTTAATTTTAATCCTTTTATTAAAACTTACCTGATTAAGAGCAAAAAGATTCCATATATTACTTATTATTTACACTACGTATAGCATATACCATTGTTAATAACCCTCAATCCCAAATTCGATGAATTAATTTCTCTTTGTATACATCTCGTAAAAGAAAATAAAAAGCGATTTTAACTTTTTATTAAAATTTGCTATATTAATGGCAAAAACTCCATATGTTACTTATTAATTCTTTATTTGTTAAAAAAGAGAAAAAAATACATTTTCGTGTATAAGTGAATAATAAGTTAAGGAGTATACAAATTCTAATATAAAAGTAGTACTTTAAAACATTCATAAGTCACATTTTTAGTTTTCGCTTATTTTAGTTTTTCGCAGATGTATTTCTTTTTAATCCTCGATATTCTTTTTATTGCTTTGGGAAAAGGAAAAAAAGTACCGAAGATGCAACACTTTCCTATTGATTAAAGGATGTTAAACAAAATTAATGAACTTTTTTAGTGATGTTAAACATAATTAATGAATTTTTTAATGATATTAAACAGAATTAATGAACTTTTAACGATTTTAAACACAATTAATGGATTTTGTATGATGATGTTAAGCTAAATTAATATATTTTTTATGATGTTAAATACAATTCATATTCCGGTCCATAGTTTGTTGAGTTTCCATTACAAGTAATTATGTAGTAAGCAGATATTCTCTGAAAAGTAATTTCTTTGATTTCAGTATCTCTTCATGACATATCTATTACGTATATTGATCTTTTACTCAATGAGCTGTGCAGTGCTTTTATAAAAGATGCAAGAGGAAAATTTTCTACGAAACAAATATATTAAAAAAGAAAAACATTTCTTATTATTATGGAACTATATAATTCCCCTACATTTAAATGTAAAACTGTTACTGATATTAAAGCCACGCCATTTTAATAGAATTGCATCTACTTTATTTATTATATTTATATATATGCACCATTCTAATGTTGAATCCCATTACATAAAAATGGTGTTAGTATATAGGTAATCTGTTTCGAATTGGACGTCGTCTTTCGCGGCGTTACTAGATTATTTTTTCATTCCTCATATTTCCTTCCCATTTTCTTATTCATTTTTTTTTTCATTTTCTCATTCCTCCTCATATTTAATGAAACAGTGAAAACGGTTTGAATTTTATGACAATGAAATAAAAAATCGTTCAGAATTATTCAACACAATATATTTATAAAATTCATTGAAATTCAGAAAAAAAAATATGTTGTAATTGGACCTGGTACAATTAAAATACATTTTCAAAATTTTAGAACAGTTAGAAAATTATTTTTCTGTAGTAATCTAATAGAAATTATTGTGGATGAATACTGAAATCTTACTTAATTTTTCATTCATTAAAATTTCAAGATTTACTCTCCAATCTACGTAGCATATTTATTCCAAATTTGGTAATCTAATTCAATATTTTTGGCTGAACAAAACTTGTACACGCGCTTAAATGCAAAAATTCCCCTTCATGAGGAGAAAGAAATGAATTATTTTCTTTATAATAATCAAGGAAAAAATCAGATTCGAGTTGTGATGCGAGGTATTCATTAATAGAAAAATGTGATAACACTGAATAAATGATATTTTTTACAAAATTTCTTTTAAATTTAATGCGAATTTATTTCATATTTCAGAAATGTATTTAAATTAGAAGAAGAACTAGAAATAATTGTCTATGTCCTAGCATTGATTTTGGATCGGTCTGTTAGAAACCCCTGCGAACTATTCATTAAGAAATATGCCGATTGCGTGGCATTCTAATTTCGAATCATATCAATATTTCTTTTGCATTTCATCTGCGAATTGATATTTCCCCGTTTTGAAATGATAAATATTTTGTCGCTCGAAGCCACCCAATCCACCATAACAGGGAGTTAGAGTATGCAACAGATGGAAAAAAGTGGCTTAGCATATCCTTGTGATTCTATTTTTGCCACATTCTGTGGTCACTAACAGTTTTATTTGTACCTTCAGCAAGTTAGTCATAACTGAGAATATCAGCCACCTTTGGCGATCGGATTGTTATTGAAGACGTCTAGGTTGTATCATTTTAGTAGTCTTATATCCTTCCTGTTTATAGTGCATATTATGTTAATCCAAATAGAACCGAATCCGATGACATTCTGGTGCAATTAAAGCCAGTCTTAATGAATTAATCTGAAATCAGACTAATTGCATAGTCAGGACAATTGAACTTTCTCAGAACTGTAACTTTTTTTTAATCCCTCATGTAAACTGCACATGTATTGAACAGAGTCCTTTCTTAAAAAATTTCAAGAATTGAAGAAAATCATACGATTAAATATCCAAAGCAACAATGAGAATGATTTCACTTTCACTTTAACCATTTAACAGTTTTATTTTCTTTACCTTCTAATAAGATGACACCTTCTATTTTGGGAATATTTTCTTATTTTGATTCAAATGGAAATCCATCGAATACATGACTCATCTACGCATTAGAAGTCATTTTACTTTTGAATTATAATTGTTCTGAATGGTTTAATTTTTGTATACAACTATCAAAATTCGATAAATCGCTGCACGTACTGCATACGGGAAAAACATTTAAGTGGTTAACAGTGGAATTTATTGCAAATCAGCGAGCTTGATTCACCTAAAATTTTATCGCATACTTTTCAATAGAGATCTTATCCTGGTTAGATTACGAATATTTTGTAAAAAAAATGATGAATGATGGTTACAAAACATAGATCTTTTATAAATTTACCGAATTTATAACAAGAATATTTATTGTTGAGATGCCATTATATGTATTGCGAGAATATATGTTGATAAGATCTCGGAAAATGTATTCATGAGAATATCTGTCTATAAATATCTAAATTTCACCTTTTTGCCAGCTGATTGATACAAAAATGTGATGCGAAACTCCAGCTGTAATCATAAGATAAAAACTGTATTTTTCTTGATTTGAGTCGCATCATGCTTGATTTATTGCATGTTTTATAATCATGCGAAAATACACACAACATACATCAAATCGTTTTACGGAATAAGTTCCGAATTCGATAAGGCATCTATGGTGGTCATTTGGTTGGTCTGGGTTAATGGTTGCTAAAAATTTGAATTAAATACTTTTTGATGGTGAGTCTTAACAGCTTCCATGTCAAAAGTTTTTTTTCCAATTGTCATTAACATTTAACTAATACAGGTATCCTGAGACCTTTCAGTTCATTTTCGCTTTACTTTATTTTCTATAAATATATTTATGCGACCAGATAGATAAGAAGTATTACTATTTAAAAATAGATGCACTCGATTCTGAAAATGCACCATTAATTATAAGTGAAAGAATAATTTCAAAAACTTAAACTATTGTTTAAGGCATATTTTGATTGAAACCTACTCAGTTTAGAAAAAGCTGAATTTTTATTATCAATAATAGTAAGAAAAAAAATTAAGATTAATTGTTAGCAGCAATAATGAAATGTCTTGATAAAAATATACTTCGATTTTTTTAAGGAAATTGGTTAAATATTAAAAAATTATACGGAAAAAATTGGTATCATTGAAGAGATTAATTCTTTAATTATCAGATAATGTAATGATTTCTTAACGTTTATGTAATATTTGTAAATGATGTAAATGTGTTCGTAAATCATTCCCGAAATACGAGAAATTCTCGAAATTTTTAATTGATCGATTTTTCAATTATCATTCCGAAGTGCGCATTCTCATCCCCCAATATATATATATATATATATATATATATATATATATCCAAATCGATCAATCTGACCAGTAAATTTTCAACATTCACACATTTATGTTTATTGCTATCACAGATGAATAAAGAAGACATGACTTAAAGATTTATCCTGTGACTATTTTCGTCTCCTAAAGTATTTTCCTATATGGAAAAGACTATACCAAGAAATATTTTCAGATGTAATGTTATTTACATTACATGTTATTTTTAATCTACAGTTACACAAATTCTCCTTAATAATAATTTCCACGAATGTAAAAATCTTCCTTAACTTTTATGTTAGTGGAAAAGACCATATTAATTATGTAGATTATAATATAAATTAATTAGTTATATTCATGTTTACAAACCATTTTGAAGCAATATAGGCTTATTTTTGGACGAGTGCACTTAAATGTAATTCTGAATTTAATCAGTTGAGGAGGATCACACCCATTCTGGTTACTCCATCATTTCTTCAAACTTCATTGCCACACCAGGGGGAAGATGTATGCCTATTTAAAAGACACTTCTCTGATGGATTCTGCCTTCGAATCTACAACCCTCGGCTAAGAAGCTGAATATTTTCACCATGCCCACCGGGTAAGTGAATATCAACTCATTCTATACCATGAAGCTATTTATATATTTCGACTTCGTAAGCTCGTATGCCTGTCTCTATTCTGAAACCTTATGATAGAGATGTTTGAACGAAAGTTACCATTTTGGACAGAGATCAACTGAACTGGTTCTACACAATACAAATTTCCATGCCCCAATTATAGAAAATCGCGCGAATTCGATAGAATTAACCTGAATTATTAAAGAACTAATCGTATCTTCGTTGCCTTTTCGAAGCCTCTTGCACAATATTCGGGAACAAGTTCGTCTGACTATTTTGGAGATTGTTCAGTTAAATAGTTTCTTTCAAAACCAAATTAACATCTACACTAGTGAGAAGTCATGTGACTCCGATGAGTTCAGCTTGCACCACGAAAGAATTAATTGAATCTTCATAGACTTTTAGAAACTTCTTAAATGCCATTTTGGACAGTGGTCAATTGAATTATTTCTAACAAATACAGATTTC
This sequence comes from Argiope argentata, assembly GCA_026289955.1. Taxonomy (NCBI): domain Eukaryota; kingdom Metazoa; phylum Arthropoda; class Arachnida; order Araneae; family Araneidae; genus Argiope; species Argiope argentata. Next base: position 1,441,192 of record JAOUZG010051511.1, on the reverse strand, counting down.
CATGACCAACTAAAGGGAAGTCATATGACTTCGATAGATTTAGTTCGATTAATCAAAGAATTAATCATATCTTCGTCGTTTTTTTCGAAGCTTCTTGGGTGATAGCTAGGAACTCATTTTGCCATTCTGAACATCGGTCAGAGGAATTGTTTCTGCTCAATCCAAATTTTTATGTCGTACTATTGAGAAATCTATGATAAATTCTCGGATAGATTTAATTTTTGTCAAGTAAAATTATATTTTGAAAAAAAATTGACAAATCAAACAATCAAAAGAAAAATTGTAATAATTATAAGCGAGAGATAAGTTTAGAGTGTTTACTAACAGAAATTACAATCTGAACATTTGCCTCATAACAACGATTTGGGCGGTTTTTGTTTATCAGATTTTTGCCACTTTAAGACAAGAAGTTTTAAGTTAAGTTTTTGTTCTAAAAGATTTAGATAATTTGATCTACCATCAGAAAAGGTTTTATTTTGAACTATAATGAACTTTTTCGAATAAACATGTGTAAGTCCAAACTTCTTAAAATTTTATTAAAGCTATAACTTTTTAACACACGATTTAAAATCAATCTATTATTATATTTCATCATAATTACGTAATTGTTAAAATCTACTCTGAGAATGTTTTTAGACTTTTCATAATTTTATTAGACGAATTACAAAATATGTCTATCCTTGATTACCTTAGGGTGTAAGAGGAATATGTTTAACCATCGGTTGAGTCGATTAATTATAAAAAGTTCTTTTATTAATTATCTTGCTTGTCTAATAATGCTTTACTAAAATATGGATGACTAAGTAAAATGTTAAAACTACTGTTAGCATTTTTTTTCTTTCTCCAATAGAAATGAGTTTTCATTCTTATCCGATTATAAGATTATTACATTTTTTAACAGTTAATAAAATTTTAACCAATACTGTAGCAACTTCGATTTTATTAAATGAGCTGCTAAACGGTTGAATGTATTACGTATGTGGTACCTTTAGTTATTCTCCTAAATTATTTAGGAAACAATTTTTGTATAACGTTGAATATTTACTATTATTATTAGAGTGAAGTATAACATATAAAGGAGTTATTCTCTAACTCGATGCTTTTTATTCTTATATTAATCATCCGACTTCCGTTCATATAATAATTTAAGATGCCAATAGTTTGATCAGTTCTGCAAAATCTGATATATTCAAAAAAAAGGGTTATTTTATTATAACGCCCTTGCGGTAATTTAATGTATTCTTTACAAAAATTTAAAAAAGTATTGAATATATATTATTGTTATTGTCTCAAGTAAGCACCATATTATTTAAGTAAAATATTACGCAGATATTTCCTTGTTACATAATATAAATAAGCTTATGCTTCATGTTACACCTGCGATTTCTAAGCATCTAATAAATTAAGATGCCATGATATAAAGTTTTGAACATTTTATTTGAAAATGAATTACAAATATGTAGTGCATATTATATTATTTCAATAAGTTTATTTTCTGTAAATAATAAGTCTTTATTTTCTTGTGATTCTTCCTGTTTCTTACCATAAACAGAAACAAGTATCAGACCATCTAAAGCTATGTGATCTCTTGTAGCTTTTTATGTTATCAAGTTATCAGTTTCTGTCATAAATAATCAATAGAAATGATCTGAAAATAGTTATTTATTAAATTTTATGTATCTTGTTAAGATAAAAACCTCTTAACCATTTTTCACCAACTAGTTTGGAAAATATTGTAGATGAATAGGGGGGAAATATTTCCGCAGTTTCTTTACATCTATAATGAAATGAAATAAGTTTGTCCAATTTAATGATTACTTCAAAAATATAAATGTTAAAATAAAATTTATATTAATGGCTGTTCTATTTAGAATGTATTCGAGTACCTATTTGATACGGAAACTTTTTTTTTGTTTGCAATCCCCATATCTGTCAAGTTTCGATTAATACCTCGAAGACAAATTACGATGACATGCGCGATAATCAACGATAAGGGATGACATGCGGCGTTTTACCACCCCGGCCACAAAAGACTATTGTCCGGGCATCAAACATAATCTTCCTCAGAATAAATATTTAATGTTTTAATCTGCTATCGTGTGTGCTCGTGCTTCCTTTGTGGGATTGACAACGAACTCCTTTGATGTTTTGGGGATTGTTTACTCGGAGATGGATGAAATTGAATCGCCCCTTCGACTGCGTTGTATTCTAAGAATATCTAACGCAAGAATGTCAATGCGACGTCTGGTCGGAAAGGATTAGATTCTTCTGTTGTGCATCAAAATTTTCCCGTTGTAGCCATTCAATAGCTTGTAAAATTCGAACTTACCGTCTCATAGATTTCCCCAATGTAATATTTGCAGGTTTTCAGGAACGAAGTAGATAAAGAAAAAAGCATTATACATTCAAAAATTGTTTTTTTTATTGATAAATACGTGTTGTAATGTTTGGAGAGCTACATACTTGTAAATATATGAAACTGAATGAGCAGATAGCAACTGCATTCTTTATTGTATAATAAAGGTGTGCAAATAAGGCATGTCACTGTAACGTCTTAACAAAACAGATGGTATTCTTGCGTTATACATCCAAATTAGAGTCATTAAAAAGCACCCCCTCCCCCCCCAAAAAAAAATCCGCTATGCATATTTCAATTATCAGAACGTAATTTCTTAAACGGCCAAGCACCGCGGGCTTGTGCAAGTTAAATTATATTTTTATTCATTTTAATTGTTTCATTGTATTAGTAGCTTTAGTATTGCAAACGATCCAAGAAACTTTGTCTCGTGTTTATTGTTTAAAAAAAATATCACAGTTCCTATTTATTTCATTTCATGTAGTCCCGTGTTAAAAATGACATTTTTTCTGGGTTTTATTTGCTGTAGTCATTAACTTTTTTTAAAAATCAAAGCTTTTATAAATACAATGGCAAAAGGTTATTAAAAGCTGACTTTTTGAGATGCTCGTGCAGATAACAAAATTTTTATTTTTTGCCTACGGTGTTTTGTTGACGCCAAAAAACTCATCTAAAAACATCATGTTCTGAATTGATAAAAAAACATCTCATCGGTTCAGCCACTTTACCGATGTTGTATTTTTAGGTCTTATTCTTAGAGCACAAAGTAAATAAAAAAAATCTTTGTAAATGTACAGGGAAAAATAAAAAACGAGCTCAAAATTTTGACGAATATTTATTTTTTTACCTATGTGAATAGAGGACATTTTTTTTTGTTTGTATTATGATTATCTGTGAACACAAAATGCAAACCAGAGAGCTGAAATTTATTAAGGGATCTTTACATCAGAGTGTAAAATTTGAGCCGAATTCTGAAGGAAATTTCTCAATGAAAAGACTATTACAAGCCATTTGTTTAAATTTGAAGACAATAAAGGCGCTTAAAAAGATTTTTAAGTTTTTAGAGTAAGAATTTGTTCTCTAAAATTCCCAGATCTCAGGTTAATTTTGAATTAAAATTTTCAAAGGAAAAACTGTATACTAGGACGTATACAAATATGATATCTTAGAAGCATAACAAGAAAGATGGGTTAAGTTTTTTAAATCCATTTTATAGATATTTATCTAGTTATGAATTCAATAGGCCGGATATTCGTAAACACGTCTCAATGTTTTTAAAACCTTTTAAAGCTAATTATTTTAAGGGAACGAAAAAGTGAGACCACGCTTCAGAAATTCATTCAATAATTCAATTGGTAATTTACTGATGATTATTGAGAATGAAAAGATTATAATATGTACAGAGCGAAACTTACTGGCTTTTTACTATTATTGTAAATGTACGAAAAATATACGAGAGATGGTATGAAAGTTAGACTCATGTTTGCTCATGGTGCTCATGTTTCATTAAACGCATGGTAAGATATAAAATCTGATAAAATTGTAGAGTCACTGAAAAAAAATAGTTCCGAAGAATTTCCAGATATGAGCAATTTAAAATTGATTTTCATAAATATAAAATTTCCAAATAAATTGAAATAATTTGAAAATATTTTCTAAACACAATCATCTTAAATTGCCTTTAGAAACATTTTGTTTCCAATAATGTCCGGTTTCACTGTCATTAATTCTTTTTCTAATTATAGGCTTTGCGAAAGGATTTTAAAGGGAAATGACGGCCAAACATGCATTACATTTTTATACTTAAATTCGATTTTTGCAATATTTCATAAATTATTAAGGACATTTTTTTATTTAAAGGATATTATGTTAAATTTTATGTTAATACAGTTTTATTAAGAGAAAAACGTCTCTATATGAAACGTCTCTGTATATCACACAGATCTGCAATTCGACAAAAGGACATTATTGCAGTTTCCATCAACCTAACTTCGGAGGCCATTTGAATCGAAGAAATTTCTCTACGAACGGTGTTAGGAAACAAATAAGAAAATGTAATTTCAATTAATGATAACAGCAAGAACATTTAAATTAGAGCAATTTCGGGGGCTAAAATTATATCAACTTATTTTTTAAACAATTTCTTTAAGAAACGAACTTTTTTTACAATGCCTGTCCTATACTTGCTGACACTGCCCAGTGTGTAACAACTTTTTAGACAGCATTTTGCGTTTTTGCTTGTAACGATTACATATACACATAAAAAGATAGATTTATAGAAATGATTGTTGATAGTCTTAGATGGTCTGAAACATCTTTAATGTCAAAATATTAAATGTTGAGTAATTTATCTGCTAGATTTTCCCTGTCCAGAATTTATATACAGTTTCATTAAAAGTCTTGAAATTCAATATTTATCAAAACGCAGAATATCAAGTTTTTTCAACGATTAAAATTTCATATCCAGAAAAAATAAAACTTTTGATCACCACTTTTTAGCCCTATTATTGGTAATGAAAGAATTCTCAAAATACAGCAATAAATTCCAACTTCATGATGCCAGAATGAGTTGAAAATCATTTTCAATTAGTTCCGGTTGTAATTAAAGAAGTAAATTTAATGATAAGTTTGTAAGCTTTTCAAAGTTATAGTTCAAGCGCAAATGGATATTATTTTGTGTTTAAATATTATATAAATATGGAAGTGGAAAAATTAATTCCAAAAAAGGTCTTTTATAGATACCGAGAGATCTGCTAAATATATATTAATCGGAATGTTAATTGTTGAGTTTTCAATCTATGACAATAATTTCTCTTTACATATTTTGAAAACAAAAATTTTAAAAAAATATGAAACATCAAATAATTATAAAATGTTAAGCGTTGAGTTTTTCTCGGGTAACTGTAATTTCTCAATGCAGATTTCAAATATGGAGAATTAAAAGCGAACTTCAGCATCTGAGAATTCTATTATTAGATGAAAAAAGAAACCGTCATTGAAACGATGAAATGTGGAAATAAATTCTATCAAAATGTTGGCAAAATGAGTCGTAAATCATTTTTTAACTGGTTCCAGTCGTAAGTAAGGGGAAAAGATGCGTTTGTATCACTTCCAAAAGAGGCGCGTAATTTACGACTGGTTGACGACTCCACGCGCCTTGTAGGGTGCAACTTCTTGATAATTTACTATCTAGATACTCGAGGCATAACATTAAATCTTCCGCGATTTTGTCTCGGCACACGAAAAGAAAATGGAAGTTTGGTATGCACTTAGTAATACCGCATACATAGCATCAGCCTTTAGCGGGTGTGTTTAGTATATCGGAAAAAAGTAGTGTTGAATCAATTTAAAAAATGAGGTGTCTACAGAAAAAAGGAAGCATTTGATTTGGAGGCATAACGAATCAATGAAACTGGCATCCTTCAATTTTTTTTAATTATTGACAATAAGCAAATTTTTAAAAAATTGCTTCAAATATAACAAAAGATTTGAATGTCTCAAAAATAAAAAGTGTCTTACTAAAACAGCTGAAACATGAACATTAAGTTGTCACTATGGCACGATTTTGTTTCCTTTGTTTTCCAAAAGTTGCCACGCTTTCAGTTTGATTATGTCAGTTTCATCCCCTTTTAATTTGCATTTTAATTGTATCTTTAAACTTTGTCTTGCTTTATTTTTGTTTCAAGTATAAACTTGAAAATTGAGATGCACTTGAAACCTAATTTATATTTAATTTGAAAGCGAATATGAATTACAAAAGATTTGTTCTTTCATTTTCAATAAAATGACGCTCCCAGAATTCGTTGAGATGCGTCTTTGCTCAAGTAAAAAATACTTTCAGCATGCCGGCGTCCAGGCATACGAGTAGCACGTTTTCCACGTGATCTGGGTGTTTCCGGTTCGAGTCTTGGTTCGGTCTTGGTTGTTCCTTCCCCTGTGCACCATCCGTGAGATGGGTGAAAAAATCCTCTGTAAAAATTGCTTGTGCAAGAGATTGTGTGAGCGTAATCTTCCTAAGAGCTAGACACGAGACTTCTACCCTCGGTTGCTCAGGGGTTTTTGCGCTCTGAAGCCATTACACAAACTCGGATTAAAATGGACGGCGGGCTTGTCTAAGGATCATGAGTAACAGCAACGTACTTTCTCCATTAAAATTCACGAAGCGGAATAAAAAATACAAACAAGCGGGCGTTTAAAAAACGAGATAATTGACTTTCTTCTTCTGGTTTTGACGAATTCAATATAAATAAATAAAATATTATCATTATATTAACACACATGCTATATTGATACCATCGTAAATTTCAAGTAATATGATTTTTGGTATAATTACAATTGCTTCTATTTTTTTTATAGTAGAAAATTTATAAAAATCGAACTTAAATATTATATATAATACCAGATTAAACATGACATTATAAAGTTACTACTCTTTAAAATTTAACAGTTTATTTCTAAACCATGCAAACTGCTCTTTAAAATTTAATAGTTTATTTCTAAACCATGCAAACTGCTCTTTAAAAACTAGCAATTTATTTCTTAATAGCTAATTATATTTTTTAAAGCGATTTCACTCATATTTAAATGATTTTGCTTAAGGGGCATTTACACTTGAGTGTTTCAAAGCAATTAAAGAAATCATAAATCATTTGCAGAGTATTTAAAATTGATAATTAAAATGCTATTAGATATTATTTTTGACCTCAATTAATTGCATTTCATTTTTTTTTTTTTAGTTAAGGAAATAAGTACACGAAAATGTGAATCATCGCATAAGCTTTTAAGATCAAAATCTCATGAGATTCACAGCAATTAAGACTTTTGGAATATGAATGCAAACTTATTTTAAAGTTGCCAAATTGTTATTTAAGTGCTTTTAATTAATCAATTAAAAGACCAAATTAATAAAATTCGATTTATAATTTAGGATTAATTACTTATTGAAAGAAAGTATGAATATTTATATTAAGTGAAGTTATTTTGAAAACGTATTCGTTACATTAATAGCTTCAGTTAGAATTCATTTCTTTATGCGATTTTGTTTTTCTTTCTTTTAATGTAAGACAAAACTATTTACATGCTTTCAATTTTTTTGAAAATTATCATGAAATACTCATATTTTCGAACTTTCGCACAAAATATATTTTTAAAAAAGTCCCCAGAAATAATTTTTTGATTAATAAAAAAAGAGGTATAAAATAAAATCTTATAACTCAAAAGTTTATCAAATAAATTTTTTCAAAATTTTGTAACTCACATAATAAATATATTAATTAGTTCTGGAACTAAGTAAGAAGGAAGTTGAATTTCTGTTTTTTAAATACTAACAAATCCTGACAAATAAATTAAAACTTTCATTTTTTTAAAAAAGAACAAGATATATTAAAACAGCTATAAAAACTTTAAATGAACAGTTTCACAATTTATTTGAAAAACCTCCGAACGTATTGAGAAATTACTATGGCAAATTTGAAAGAAAAAAAATATTAAAACTTTTACATACATATAAAGCTGTTCTGAAATGAGGAATATGAAATAAAAAAAAGAATCTAATATTTTCTAAAAATATCCAATATATATAAAAATTATAGGTTTAAAATTATAACTTTAAAAAATGAATCTTAAAAATGGAAATATTTCCTATTTAAGTTATATATCCCAAACTTGAGTTTGTGATTATTCAGCTTACTTTTTTAGACAGTCTTTTTAGACTAATGAGTAATAAAGGATATATTTCTGAGCAGTTCCTTCTATTTTTATTAAATTAAATGTAACTGGTGGAAAAGGCAAAGACCAATCTAACGCAAAAATTTACCATCTACATTTAATCCGTCCGAAATAATTTGAGAGAAATTCTTTTTATAACGATTAAAACCTAGAGTATTCTTTTTCTTATTTAAATCTCTTTTTATACGCAACACTCTACATCTGATAATTCTGTTAGCGAAAATTCAATTGAGATATCTTTTATTATTAATGAATGTTTAAAAAAATATCTTGAGTGTATTTTACAGAAATGTATTACATTGATAAAGTTGGAGCTCAAGTCGCTTTCATTATTAATGCTAACATTTCATCCTAGTATTTTCTTTTTTCTAATATTGATGATTAACAAACGAAAATTCAAATAATTTTAAACTTATTTAATAACATTTTTTAAAGCATGCTTTTCTATAAAATTATTAAAATTATTTTAATAGTGTTTCAAGTGCATTTCAAGTTTAACTTCCGAAGTAAGCAATAATAACTTTTCATTGCTCGCCTGTTTTTAAATATTACTACTTTTTCGAGAGATTTTGTTTGATTTATAGAGATAATAACAAAAAATTAGGGAAATGCATGGCACAATTAACAGAATGGTGAAGGTCTTCTGAAAGTGAAGGAATTATAAATAAATCCAAATTTGAATTTAAAAATATTTTACTGATGAAGCCAGGAGAGTAAAGTCACAGAAAATATTTATTTAAATTTTTTAGCAACCGTTAAACCTTATGAAAAAAATTGTTCGCCAAAAGCGTGTGCTATTGAATAAAAATCTTACTTGCTTTCTTAAATCCTCATATTTCACGATTCTAAATTAAGAATGATTAAAAATTTTACAGAATTTTTATTTTTTGTAAATGAATAAGTGAACATTTGTTGTCAAAGAATTTTAAAAAATTTACCACTTTGGAGGAATGAGTTTTAAAAATAAAGAACTTTTTTTTTTTTTCAAAATGTGTCTCAATTTTCACAAAATCACAAAGATATGCGACAAAACGTTTCTCATTTTAGACTATACGGTTATTGAACAATACAAAGGGGATTAATCGAAAATTTCAAGCTTATTTACTGTTTTTTTAAGTGTTCCGACTTGATTTTTCTCAAATAGCGACCCAATACAAGATTGTTGTCCTTTAAAACAAGCAAATTATGAATGTATGAAAAAAGAATGAATGCCATTCACAATCACGCATTGTAGAAAAATACTTTAATATAAAATGCAATTCCACTTACAATTTACAGATTTGGGGCGGAATTTTTGCCGCTAGTGTCATTTTGAGCGAGATATTTCAAGAGATCACACGCATCAAGCTCTTGAGTTTTAAATTTATCCTGATATAATTAATGTATTACATAATATAGACTTCAAAAAGTGCTACGTATTTCATGCCATTTTTTAACTGTTGGGTTTTATTTAATTAGTGATAGGTGGTATTTTCTGACTTTTCAGCTTTGAAATCAGTTTTATATTATATATTATCTGTATTTCATCATCCTGGCTGAGGGGTAGCTCGTCTTCCCCGTGATCTGGGCGTCCCGATTCGGGCAGGGTTGTTCTTCACCTGTTTTATCTGTGAGATGTGTGAATGTGTCATCTGTAAAAAGGGTCTCTGCAAGCGTATGTGATACTGAGTATCTAAGATGTTCTCTTGGTTCTAGTTGGCGCTACTTAAAACAAGAGACGCACACTCGGCATAAAATCGCTGACTACGTCAGGGAGCTTGTCCGTGGCAAGTGCCATTAGAAAGAACATCAACAATATTTAATATAATATGAATAATTATATTAATATTATTAAAACATTTAAAATAAAAAGATCATTTTATTTTAATTTTAAAATTTTTATTACATTTCTCTTTTGGCATTCGGAAATTGTTCTAATACGTATAAGTATATGCCTGATCTTAGGAAACATATAATAACTAATGAAATTTATGGAAAAAGAAATACTGTTTTTTGTAATTGAATCGGATAATTTCCGGAACTGTTGATTCTCAATAAAGCTACTCCAATTGGAGCGATTTTAATTTTATAACCCTTGTCTCCATATTTTTACATTACAAAGGTTCTATTAAAATTCTAAAACTCGAAATAAAATCGATTACAATCTTATTAGGATCAAGCAAATTAATTGTTTACATCATGGTGAAAAGTTTGAGATATTTTTCTTGAACGATTTTTGCACTCTTGTAATAACAAGCAATTAAGTAACCGAGGATGAATTTTCATCGATTTCTTTTATAACTGTGGAAAGATATCCGATTAGCGCTCCCATGAAATGTGAAACGCCATCCTTGGACATGTATTGAGGTATTTTCGGCCTAATTTTGGTGACTCAAGTATTATCAAAATTGATTATTTTTGAGATTGATGAGAGTTTTAAACGAAAAGGGGTTGAAATTATTGTGAATTATTACTTTTTAAAGCGATGGAAATCTTTTGAGTTCCTGCATTGCTTCTTAAATATTTTAAGGATGTTGATATGATACTTTACAACACCAAAAGATACTTGAGATAATGTTTAGCACCGACTCCAAAATTTCTTTTAATAATTTTTTTACACATTAACTTGTGAACTTTAGACATAAATAACCAGTAATCTATGTCAAATATTTATTATTGTTTTTATTTATTATCTTCTAACAATAAGCTCCCTGTTTATGATGGAATACTTACGGCTTTTAACATTTTACAACAAATCATCATCATTAAGCATTTTGTATTTCTTATGTTAGATATTTTTACGGTATTAAGTAATAATTATTCTTTAGGTTCATTGACTTCTATCATTAGAAAATTCTGACTACTTTTTACTCAATTAATAATTTGCTTACGAATTTTTTTATATGATTATAATTTAAAAATACGAGAAATGCACGATTCTATAACCAAGTGATATTAATTAATAATTTTAATCAACTTTTTTTAATTTTATGTGGTCGAAAACACGTGCATTTCAACAGTGTAGGACTTCTAATCGACAAAGTTAGAAATTAGTTTCTTGATTGCAACGAAGTACATTCTTTAAAAAGTAAAATGATCGAAATGGAACTGAAATTGAATTTTATATACAATGTATTTTAAAGATATCCAATAAATAATATATAAATGTAAATTTTTTTTTGTATTTAATTTCGTATATGCCGCATAGAAAAAGTGGTGTGAGAATATTTTTTCTCATTAATGATGATATTTAACGAGAGTTTACTCTTGGACAGTCATAACATTATCTATAAAGAAAAATGCTTCTTACTCTCCGACTAGTCTCGTTCATAGAAATTAGAAACACTTGCATTTAGATTATTTTTCTTTTCTAGTTCCAAAAAACCTTTATTCATTAAAAGTGTCAAAGTGATAGCTCATATTTATAATTTCATTTATAGACAGCATACGAAAACAAAACGGTGAAACAGAATATGGAATTAATCAAAATAACTATATTTTACTATAATTTTATGTGCTATGCATTTAACTATAATAACATAGATAAAAGAGCCACCTATCTTAATTCTTTATAATGGATATTATTGCAAGTAGCTTTAAAAAAATGTACACGTGGACATATTTATCATAAATTTACATGCTGAACGATGAACATTATATTATCATAATCAAAAATATTTTAATCTTTTAACTGCTATAGATCTAAATAACTGGACATCTATTGAGAAAGTAGGTATGAACTATTGGTGATTCACATAGCAACTACCACGTCCAAAACATTATTATCAATAAATACGAAATATTATCAATGAATATTTTTTAAAATATTGAATCACCATTACCTCTTAAAAAATGTTTTGGCTTAATGCTGCGTAAAACTTATAATAAAAATTGTTTAAATTGAATTTTTTTTATTCAATCTTTAAAAAAAATTTGTAAATTTTTATCAAATTTTAAACACAATTCCATTCGCAAAAAATCTGCCTTTTTGGGTGTTTATAGCGTAAAGAGGTTGATGGGTAAAATATGGTTATATATATATATATATATATATATATACAAATTCTGAAAGTTTCATTAGTTTGAAAGTGTAGAGCTTTATCAAATGCTAAATTAAATCCGTGAAAGTTTTGGATATTAGTCTGTCTGTATTTTTGCATCCCTCTAAATCCGATTATTTAGATGCGCGACAACTTGAGTAAATGAAATTTAACCTACAGTTTTAGCATTAGGTTTGATCATCTTTTGGTCTGCACTTTCATATGCATGTGAACAAAATAACTCAAAAATGTTGTTACTTAAATGAAGGAAATTCGATATGTGACCTTGTGACTATAGCTTCCGTGCGTCGGGTAAAAATGTCTAAAATGTGTATTCGTCTAAAGTGTATACTAAAGTGTGCATTCGTCACTTGTATATGAGCCGCTTACCTGCAATACATCACCCTAAGGGTGGCAAAAGATCATGTGCTAGATTAGCGACGATGCTCGCAAGATGAAACACTACTATTCGCCTAAGACATGGAATTGACACCGCACACATACCGTCCCCCCACCCTAATATAAGCCGAAATAAAAAATAAAAAAAATTCTTATTGGTGTGAATCTGGAAATAAAAATCTCGTCCTTCGTAGATTAAGTTCATTCATTCTGTGAAGTGTTAGAGGGAAAGGTGACTCCTTCATTAACCACTTAACTGTTTTGTCCGTATGCTGTGCGTGTATCGATGTATCGAATGATGTATGATAATTGTAAACAAAAAATAAACCACTCATAACAATTATAATTCAATAGTAAAATGACTTCTAATGCGTAGATGAGTCATGTATTCGATAGATTTCCATTTGAATCAAAATAAGAAAATATTCCCAAAATAGAAGGTGTCATCTTATAAGATAGTAAAGTAAACAAAACTGTTAAGTGGGTAAAGAGCATGCTAGAAAGTTTTGAAGAAACAACTTCTGGTTCTTTTCTAAAATGGTGCAGCTAGATTATACCAATGAATTAGAGTAGACATTCGACTATAGACCCTAAATTCATTGGTATATTTATATTTCAAAAATTGGCAAGTGATAGAATCACGGGCCAGATATAACTTATTTTGACCATATTTTTCAAAGTTCAGATCAAAATTTGATCTGACTCATATCATATTTAATTAAGTTTTAAGCTAATCAGTTCCGTTGAGAAGTTAGCTGTCTATAGGAATGTACTTTATAATCCATATGAACATGATATCTCAAGAACACAACGACGTGGTAATATGCAATTTGATGTGAAACTAAACTACTTTTAGTAGTGCTTCATATATTTGATATGTTGCTTGGTTTGTAAAATTGCTGTTCTCTGTCCGATTTCGGTTTCATCCTTCGAAATACACCTTCGATTTTTTTTATTATAAAGCACAAAATTTCCATATCTTGGACTTTCAAGGTAAAAGAATAATGCGTGGAATTTTCGATATTTCCTTACAATTTTATGGAGGGGTTCATAATGTCATTGCATAATCTCTGCTAATTTCTGGCTGATAAGAGTATAAATGTTTAAAAAGTAAAATTGTCTTTTTCTTTATTTGTATGTTCTAACGTAGAAAATCATTTTACCTATGGGAAACCCACAGGTAAAATGATTTTAATAAATACTTTTAAAGGATGAAATTAAGTAAAATAAGCCCAAAATATTAAAATGCATTTGATATCTATAGTATCTTTAAAAAAATTTCTTGAAAACAAAAAAATGTGAGAATAAAGTTATCTTTTATAACTATACTTAGGCTTCTTTAATGAATCTTTGCTTCTTACAGCGTGAGAAAAATATGCACTTTTCATTTATATTAACCGGTTCTTCATTTATGTCCCCATCCAAGTAGCTTAACCCTTTGCAGTCCGAAAAATAATTCGATGCAAAATCTTTCACCCAATACAAAGATTTGTTTACTGTTATGAAAAATAAATATACATAATTCTTTTAAGTCGAATTTCTTTGAAAAATTAATCTACATCTTTTAACCATTATGTAGGCGTTTTTAACAATTAAATTTGAAAAATAAATAAATAAAACGTCAAAATGATGCACAGTCTTGAATGTCGAGTCACACTCTCGACATCGGACCGTAAAGGGTTAAACGAAATGCTAAAGTTAGCTATCACCATAGACAGATATAGTTATCTAATGCATTATCACAAACTCTATGCCTAACAAGAGAACAAGCTTAATTTGGAATATGAGTCTTATTTAAAATTGTATATTTATAATAAGATCCGGCTGATCGAAAAGTCAGGAAAATCTGCCTTAAATGTGCATTTCTCAAATGATGTCCCCACAACTAGATACGTTTTGTCACTTTAGATAAATCCATTAATAAATCCTATATGAAGTATTGCGACTACAAGATCGAAATTTTAAGAAGTATTAATATATATTACAAATTAAATAATTTTAATTCCTTTTTCTTTAAAAATGAAGAATAAAATTGATAGTATTGTCACAATTGGTTTCTTGTCAGAAATAAAGATTGAAATTAAGGTTAACTTTTTATTTTCTGAGAAATATCAATTTTTGTTTTCTAAATTTGTACGTTTTATAAATTAAAAGGTGTGCGATAATATGCATTCCACTCCTTAATAATAGAACCTATCAGACATTCACTGACATCGAGACGAATTAAAACAGATTTTCCATTAATTCTACTACAAAACGAATATTATAAGTATACGTTTTATTTTATAATGGATGTAACTAACTGGACTGCACTTTCACCAATTTTCCCTACATTAAATGACACATTTATCATGCATTATGTATCATCATAAACTAGTATATATTATGCGATCATTTCTTTTGACATTAGATTCGACTATTGATAAAAAAATGTATCTCGTTATCGCTTAATAATTATCGTGTTCATATACCGCCTAAACCAACAAATGATAAATCTGAGAAGGTTACGATTTATTGTTTAATCAAATATGATGATGATAAATTCGTCTGCTAATTCTCATTGATTTGGCTCCATGCATTTTTGAATAACTAGCAGGAGGACAATAGACAGATAAGATAGACTACGTTGATGCATTTCGTCCCAAATTTGATAGATGGATCATAAATCAAATTTCATCCGTCCCGTTTTCTTATATTTTGATTTATCGTGTCTGATGACGGAGTCCGACAGACAGAATAGTTAAAAACAAAAAAAATTTCACTCCAGATATGTAAAACATTAAAATGCATAAATATTTTGACCTGTTTTTATCATGAATCACTACACTTTTTTTTATCACGTACATTTAATGATAGTCAAGTTAATAAGACACGCTCTGATAAATTGATACTTATAAGAATTCATTTTTTTATTCATTGTAATTTAATGAATTATAGCAGATGCAATAACTGAAAGATAAATCCATTCGTGAATAGCAGTTTGATCGAATAAATTCATTTAAATGAACTTTATTCATATCCGTCGAAAGCTAAATGAAAAAAAAAATAAGTTTCCTCATAAATAATCTATTAAAAAGGAAAATATCTTAAAATTAATCGAATTCTTTTTGTACATTTAATTTAAGCAGGAGATAAAAATACTCATAATCCAACATAATCATTTCGCTGAAGTAGGAAGATCTGACTCTAGAATTACTGCAATTATCGAATTCATATGAATGAAGGAATAAATTATTTGAACGAAATTCATTCGTATCTATTAAAATTTCATCCATGAGTAAAGATTTGAACGAATATGTAATGAATTTTTCATATGTAATGAATTTTTTTTATTTAAACTGCGGATAGAAATATCCATAATCCGTATCAATGATCACATCAAAACCGGAAGTCTTACTCTACAATTGCTGAATTCACACCAATGGAAATATAGATTGTTTGAACGAAAACTTATTCATATTTATCAATCATCAAAAGAAAGAAAAATTCATCTCTAAAAAGCTAATTAAACGAATGAATATTTATACGTCATCAAATATCATAATGTTATCATAATTCTATTGAACGATTAATACCGGATAAAATGAACTATAATCCGCATCAATCACCTCAACAACATCGGAAATCTTGCTCTAATTTGCAGAATTCATTCAAGCAAAAGGTTAAATTTACAGCTCATTCATATCTGTTTAAATCTCAGTGAAATAAAAATTCATACATAAGAAGTTAGCTGAACGAATGATAGTTCATACGGTATTAAACTTTACAATTTTATCATATTCTTTTGGAAGACTTAGTTTAGACAGCAGATAGAAATAACCATAATCTGTATAAATCATTGCCCCCAAAACGGACATCCTGTTCTAGAGATGCTCAATTTATACGAATGAAAGATGAAATTCACTGTTCGTATATATTTAATTCTAAACAAATGGAAAACTCACCTGTAGATAACCTGTTGAGCAAATGGCAATATACGTTTATGTAGAATTTTATCATACTCTCTTTGAATGCGTAATTTAGGTAGCGTATGAAATCAGCCACTAATCCGGAACAATTGTCTCACTACAATCCAAAGTCTTGTTCTACAACTGCTGAATTTACTTGAATGAAAGGCTAAATGTATAATTTATCGAAGCCTATAAATGAATAAATCAACCAGTTCTAATCTAATCGGTTAAACTAATAAATATTAACATTTAATTAAATGTTTTGAATTTTATGCTAATATTTTTGTTCATGTCTTTAAACGCTTCATGGAATTAAACATACACCATCAATCGTCGCATCAAAATCAGGTCTTGTTCCACATTTGCTGAAACCATTGGAATAAAAGATTAAATTCACAGTTTGTTCGTACCTGTTTAATTATAAAGAGAAGAAAACTCACCTGCGGATAATCCGTTGAGCGAATGGCCGTACATGCTTAATAAAACCTCAGGACTTCATCGTAATCTCATTGAGCGCTTAATTCAGGCAGCAGGTAGAGAATGATCGAAATCTGCCACGATCCTCCAACCAAAATAGATCGGAAACAACTGATTCCATAATTGCTGAATTGTGAGGTCCTAACTCGAGCCGGGTGAACACGTTCGGCAAATAACTTTTTGCGGCTGTTTGTTCAGCGCTGTCTCGCAAACAGCTGAAGCAAGAAAGTTGTCTGTGTAGCAGGTGATTACCGGCGAGATATAATTTCGGAAACACATATCTGCGCGATGTAAATATGTATATATCTTTGTGTAGCAATGGAGATCACTATTTGCCGAGGAATAACTCACTTGATTAAATTTCGAGATAAAGTCTGGGAAAAAAGAATGTAGCAACAAGTTTCGGAAAATCGTCTGCAAATAGCGTTGGACACAGAGCAGAAATTCTCAGGGAAAATCATCGTATTTAAATCTGTTTTTATAGTAATTTATTTAAAATGTTCTGCAAATAGCATTAAGTATAAAGCTCAAATTCGCGAATAAAAACATTGCACTTAAAGCTGCTTCTGCAGTATTATCTTTTTAAAATTTATTACAATTTTTAAGATGAATAAGCGCCATGTTATAATAATTTAATTTATATTAAGAGAAATATTTGAAACTGCCGTGATCGTTTTTCAAATGTTTAATATAACCACTTTGTTTCGAGTTTTTTTAAATAATAAACTAATGATTTGCAGACGTTAAAAATTGATAAAAGTTGTAGATAATCCACACTCAGAGGATTTTATGAACTCTAAGTTGAATCAAAAGATAACACATTCAATACATATATAATCGAGCTCTTAAAAGCTTCAGCTATATTACATGACTTAAAAATATTATTTTAAAAAGCTATATGCCTATTATTGCTAGATTGTAATATAAATAATTGATTAAAAAATAAGTAATCAAAAGCTTTAGTCATATTACAAGATTTTAAAATATTACTTTAAGGAACTTTGTACCTGTTACTGCTTGATTTTAAAATAAATAACATTCAATTTCGCAGGAATAATCTCAGCAGTTCCGATAACTAAACATATATTCGTAAACTTACTGTCTTTTAGAACAATTTATACTTACCAAATACAAATATTTTCGCAAAATTTTTGAAGATAATTTAATCTCGTACGTGAGCAAAACTTTTTCAGATTGCTTAAAAACGTAATTCGCTTATTTAAGAAGATAATTTTTTGTTGGAAAGGAATTGAAGTATGTGATACAGTATTACCGTCAAATGATATTTTGTTCCTTATATTCTGAATGGCAGCACTATATCCCAGCCATTTGACAAAGAGTATCTTGGACTCTATGAAATAAGTTGAATCACATGAATGAATGCAAATAACTATAATAATCTGGGATCGATCAATTCCTCATTGTTGCAATTTAGATCGCATATTCGCCCCCCCCCCCTCGAGTTCTAAATATATTTATTTTTTCTTCCTTATTTATCATTCATATTTTATAATTAACATGTAAAATGAGAAATTTCCATTATTATTCTAATTACTGATTAAACTAACGGGAAGAAAGGGAAAAGACATGCTAATGTATGCGAAAGTTGAACAAAAAAAAGCAAAGTATCGTTTTATTTACGAAATGCCCCTTTTCTAATAAATTATAATAATGCAAATTATACAAGATATTTTAATTTATTATATAGATAAATATTCATAAGCTGAAATTATTGGAGGGAGATTTCGGTAGAGATTGGTGACTAGAGAAATTATGAATTGTGATTAGATAATGAAGATGACATATGAAGTGGTACGACCTTCTTCTATCGAACATATCATGGGAGGGTCTGAGGTACACGGAAGGAATCAGATATCAAAATCACAAACGTCTGGCGACGAATTTAAGAATATCATGCCACCTTCTCCAAAAAATAAAGGAAATAAAGCTAATCTTTCAAACATCCATAAATAAATCGTAAATTATTCGTATCAAGGCATATTCAGAAATTCTTGATGAAATTTCAAGATAATAATAAATGAAAATAGCCTATATTATAAGATCTATGCCTCATTATGATTCCTTGGTGAAAATTCTTGTGACCATTAAAGAACAATAAATCATCCCAACTCACGTCTCATCAAAAAATTTTCCATGATTTAAAATTAATTCATTCAGAGCACATTTCCATCTGAATTAACTATATACGGTGTAAGAGTTTTTTCCCTCTAAATATATCCTTTTCAGAAATAAGAAAATCCAAAAGATTTGAAGGTTCAAGACAGTACCATTCAAGCTTTGGCAAAAGTTCAAAATAATTTTAATCAACAATAGGTTCCATATTTCGCAAAAAAATTTCCCGAATTAATCAGCTATTCAATGCATATTACCTTAGAATTTAGATATTTATAACATAAAATATTATCTTTTTCCGAAATTATCCTTTTCCAAAATAAAATATATTTATGAAACCAAAAAAGTTGTAAAAGTTCAAGATACAATTAAATAAGAGTAAATCATTAAAATCTACATCTTGCCAAAGGTTTTTTTTTCAGCAATTTAATAAATCTATTGTTAAATTAATCATTTAATCAATAAAACATCAATAAGTTAGTTAACTATTAAATGCACATTATTTGAGTTATGCATTATAAAATTCTTTCTTTTGTCCTTTTTTAAAACAAATAATTTTATTTATGTAACAAGAAAAATTAAGACCTGTCGAAGGTTAATAGTACCTTGCTCATAACTGGTGAAAACTCAAGATATCATTAGTAACTAAATATAGTTAAATATCTTCCCATAAACCAGTAATCCTTCCATGCACATTACCAAACAAATATGAAATATATATCATTTAAAAAATTTAACTTATTTTTTTATTCTACATTATTTGCTTTTAAAACGACTTATTTTATAGGTAAGTTCATTTTAAAAGCAAAATATGTACAATTTTGATTACCAAATAAGAACAATGGGAAGTGTTGGAAATTCAAGATACCACTAAATAAAAGCAAGACAGTAGTATCTACATCTATGAAAAGTCTTTTAATAAATTAACAAACTATTCCTAGGTATACAGATATGATTCTCATTATATAAATATAATTCTCAGAAATATATAGATATTACCCAGAAAAAAACGGAATTATAGAATGCCAATATTTTGAAATGAACACAGACACATATCAAAAATGTCGGTGAAAAATCGAACGTTTAGTTAAATCTTTATATATTCAACCCATCTTCAATGTTTGAGAGAAGAGCGGCCAAATTCTGATAAAAGGTGAAGCCAGATGTCAAAAAGACACATCTAGAGAAATTAACATAACAGTTTAAATTGTTGCAAGAAAAAGGATTGTAGAACGTTGATCACACAATTCGTGTGCAAGTTTATTATTGATATTATTTTCCTTTCTCATTTACAAGGTTTTTTTCGTTTTAAGTTCAACAGGTTATTTACACGATCTGTTATTTAAGCGTTCTCTGAATTTATTTTCCGTCGTATGCTTTAATAATGAAGTACAATTGTAAAATGTGCAGTTTTGTTTTCAAAAACCTTTTTTATTCAATGTTCATTATAAATGCACACTGAATGTCAACATTTGCGAGTGCAAATGAAAAATAATGATATTTAGCAATTATTTCGGTAACATATCGAGCCAAAATTAAGTTAAGGTTAACTGAAAAATATCAATTTTTTCCCCTTCATCTTTTACAATAGCATTTCCACAGTAAAACATTCTTCTTCTTTTTTTTTTACTATCTTCTTTTTAAAAAGAAAATATGTCACATTTTACTTACAAAACAAGAAAAATGTTAAAATAATTGAAAATTGGTAATTGAATCGTTTTCAAAATGTGGATACCTTTTTATACGATCAGAATACAGTATGACACGAAAAAAACTTTCGGAAATAACAATAAAAGCTTTTCGGAGAGTTGAAAAAAAATGAAAGCACAAATGCTTTTCTCTTTTCTTCAGTTGTAATCCATTTTTATTCCTAACAGTAAACCAATTGCGCTCGGGCATAAGTTGCTAGCACTTAATACGCACAGAGGTTGCGGTAAAAATTTTTTAAATGCAAATTGTTTCATTTGTTCAGGGAATACTCAGCGCTAAAGGTATAAAAGTAACTTCGGGGACCGACTAAAGAGGCTAACATGAAATATAATTTATTCTTTTTTTTTCAACAACAGTTCCTATTAAAGATGATATGATGAAAATGAATGCTGTATGATGGGTTTTCGATGCTCGCTAGAATCGCGAATAGTTTTTTAAAAAAAGAAAAATATATATGCTTCTTGAGTGGAATTAGGCTCATTTTTGTTATTTAAATTTTGGAAGGTAACGTGTTTAGGATGAAGTTCGAATAAAAAAGCAATGTGAATAAGTTGAAAAGATAAAGCTCATTGACGTATCAGTTTTGTTTCAATTTTATAAAAGTATATTATTCTTATATAGCATATTAAACAGAATTTTTTTACTTATTTCTTAATTACATCCACTTATTTCTCTAATAGATTTTCTCTGATAAATAACTTATTCCAAAAGATATTTTTGTCTTTCTAAACATTATTTGCAATGGACTTATTGCAGATTTAAGGTTTTTGCTCTCTTTGTTGATGCTTCCCAGCACTTGTAGAATTAAGTCGTAATTTCAATTATTATAAAATTATAGATTATAATTCTGGAACGTGTTTATTCTAAACTGATTATTGATGAATCTAATTATAATAATTACTCATTTATCAATAGTAATATTTAAAGATTTTTGATATTTTCATTGGGTAAGAGTGCACAACATATAAAAAAAACACCCTCGATTTTAAAAAGCGCGTTATTGTTTTTATCATAATAACTATTTTATCATTAAAAATGAATCGCATCTCCTATTTATTTAATATTTTATGTTTACATGGACCTGGTGGTCATGGAATCGAACCTCCTCACGTTGGTTTTACGTGACAGTTTGAAAAAGGGTGTAGCATATCAAACAAATTTGCCTTAATTGAAAATGATTCAAAATTTCTTCCTTGGAACTTTTTAAATGCTGAATAATTTAATAAACTGATTGTGGACACTGTAACTGATAACTTATTATTTGATTAAAAGCCGATCAAAGTAGGTAGTGTAAAATTCTGTTAAATGGATGCCTACATTACTTCCTCCTTTCTTTTCCATTCTTCCATATTTCTATTCTACATTTCCACTTTTATATATTTCATATAAATCTGTATTTCTTCTTTAAAATATAAATTTGAATTGTTAAAAGAATATTACATTAGATAACGCTTATGTCGATACAAGCATTCGATCAATTTCTTTTCTTTCAGAAAAAAGTCTTCTTTATTTGATCGCATGTAAATTAATTATTATTCAAGTTTTTTTAAAAAAAATTATGAATAGTAATCCCTTTGCCTACAATATAAGGTCTAACTTTTGCATTAGTTATAGAAATATTGATTTTTTTCAAGTCTCAAATACTATTAAAAATCTTTATTTAAAAAAGGTTTAACTTTTGCCATAATAATTTTACTATGTTTTCCCAGTATACATAAACCCGTTTTAAATAACATAAAAGGAAAAATAACTTTTAAACTCTGTAACGAATTTCCTTTATTTTCTAATATGAATTGAAATAAAAATAAGTATCGGGAAAAGGAAAAATGCAAGAGGTTAAAACAATCGGCACATAAAAGATTCAATACTACAGTAGTTTTTCATTGCACTTAACGTTGGGGTTTTATTCATTTATTTAAATTAATATGATAAATCTTCACAAGACATCACTGCTCAAGTACAAAATAAATTCCGGAAATTTTGTTCATGAAATTGAAATTAAGAAATAGCTGTCTTCAAATATTAAAGGAAAAGAAATTAAGAAATATTTATTTGTCGGCATGATATCAATTCTTATATTAAAATTTCATCGTTAAAATACTTTTGTCTTTATCAAAAAAAATAATAATAACATCGCAAAAATATTAAATTCAAACAGTTTTGATTACAATCTTCAAATACTTACGTGTTCTTTTAATAACATCGGATATCCCTGATATTATTCAAGATATTTCCCTTTTGTATTTCTGATTGAGTTTTGAGAAACGTAGATTAATTTTCAAAATAACCAAAAAGCGATGAGTTTATTAATTTGGTATCTCGTCTAATTCAAAATATTTGCTTCAATTCCGTTTTTTTTTAATTAACATTATAAAATAGGAAATGAACAATACTGCAACATTTTTTTATTAATAATTGAATAAAATTGTTTTTTATGTAACTTGTCTTATTGGTTTCAAAACAGAAAGAATAGCAGAAAAAAAAACAGGCAAAGAAATTAATTACATCAAGCATTAACTTTTCAGCAACTTGGAATTGAAAAATGGTGGCAAATCGTTTCGGCAATCGGTTAATTTTAACATCAGTAAATACGTTACTATCCTCCGAATGCATTTCATTTCATTTCATCCCATCCCGTTAGAATGAAACTCGTTTTCTGGTATTTTTAATTCAGTGGAGATTTATTAAAAGAAAATAATTCTGATGTTTTCTCATCAAAATCTTTTACATTTAACTTCAGAAATTAGTTTTTATCAATCTCGAAAAAAAATTTCATTTGTGTTTTATTTAATCCGCTTGTATTTGCAAATTAATTTTCTGGAAATCAAAAACAGAATAGTAAGAAAGAAATTAAATATTATGACATGCATCTGTGACAATAGAATTTTTAAAATTCTGAAATTTTTTATCGTATCAGATTTAAATATGTAATGTTTCAGTTATAACTTATGCAGTAATTACTTTTATCTAAGAAGATTTTTCAATTCTTTTAAATTGTTAAAGACTTCATTTGTTGTTTTAAACATGTTAAATAAAATTTATTGAATGTTCTTTATCTGTAATATTATCCTATGTAAACATTAGGTATAATATAAAATGACTCATGAAATTTATTTGATACTTTTATTTTATAAATCTTGAAAAACGTTTTCTTAATTTTTAAGATATATAGTTATAATAATGTACACCACAGTGCTAGAAAACTGCTAAATGATGTTTCAAAAAGGTTAATAAAATATTTTTCTTATTAAGTATTTATTTTATTGAAATATATGAGGAAAATGCCTGGAGTATGCATGTTAATTTTAAGATCACGCCTTTTTTAATTTGCTATCCCGTTCTGAAATGTAATTTTTTTTTGTTTTATACAGGATTTTAAATAAATCTTAAGATGTTTAGGAATATTTCTAGAAAGAAAAATATTATCATTGCTTCCTCATTTAAGAAACAGAGAACTACTTTAAAATAAGGAATAATTTCCTCAAGAATTTAAACATTTATTGAAAATAGTAATAATAATAATAATAACTTTCTAACAAATAATGTATTCCTCGTGAATCTAAAAAGCAGCATATTCCTAATAAATTAGGATGTATGAAGTATCAACATATTCCTCATGAATATAAATGTACTCTAAAAATGAATCATAAATAGCAGCATATTCCTAATGAATTTAAATTTACTGAAACATGATAGTTATTAAACTAAATTCCCGTCATAACTAACTTTAGATTTCAAAATAACTAAGTCAAATAAACCACGATATTTTCAATTTTATTTACATCGTTAGATTTATTTAATAGATATCTTTGAAATTAATTTCATTTTAAAGGTAAAAAATTTGTAAATAAGCTAAAATGGGTGCATTTTTTTAATCTTGTATTGTCGTTTTTCAAATTGGGAAATTCGATAATTTTTGTTTTCTGTAGATCATGTTTATTAAACAAAAATATTATTATTTTGAATTGCCAAATCTGATGCTAAAATTAATCATACTAGAATGAAATGAGTTGCATATGATATTTCAACGAGTATATAAATAAAATTGTAAATTTAAGGAACTATCTAAGAAAAAATAAATCATAATATAAAAGATCTGCGTGCATAAAATGCTTTTAGGAAGAGTAGAAAATTTCAGAAAATTATAACTTCTCAGTAGTATGTAATTATTTTGCATTGTTATTAAAAATAGGTTTGTATAATTACAATCCATCTTAATACAAAAACGCAAAAAGCTACTAAAGGTCTTTAAAGTCAGAATGCACTTAAATGGAAAAAAAAAAGAATCTGATTCTACAATATTGCATTTTAACATTTTGTGAGAAAGTCCGAAATATTTTCACGTTAAACTAAAAATAAACTTCTTAAGAATTTCGAAAGTTGTATTTACACATTATTAATATTAGTATTATGTGGAAATGCACCTGAATCTTTAAAATATTTTCATGCAGAACTATATTGTAATTTTGAACGTTTGCTCTACGTATTATAATGCTAATTATATTTGAGAAAAATAAATATAACAAATGTATGTTGTACATTAGAATAATACTAGAATTACATATAATAATACATAGATTGAAAATAATAACATGTATATGGTGTATTAGAACAAAAAAGGCATATGGGAAAGAAAAAAAAAATACCGGATATCTGAAATTGATTAAATATATTTTCTCCAAAAGTATTTTTATAAATAAATCCTTTGATGATGTTTTATTGATAAATCGGCATAATATTTTATTTTAATTTTCTTCAGAATAAGATTATTTTTAGCTTTTACGCAACTTAAATAAAAATTTATATTTAAAAAATTGAGTGTTATTTTTTTCCATTGATTTTCTTAAAAAATGTATTTTGAATACACAATTATAATTTTATTAAATATGCTATTAGGCATTATACTTAGTTATAAAAATGTTCAAATGTTGCTATGGAATTTAAAAAATTAACTTAAAATGTTCGCACTAAAAGCACTTTTTCCTCAGAAGTATTCAGAAAGTAATCGTAATAATGTAATTGTTATAAATTCAAATATTATAAATAGGAAAATAATTTCTTAATAATAATAATAATAATAATTAGAATTTCCAACCTCCCTCCATGTGAGTCAATATTAATTTTAGAATTGATAACTCAAAATTATCTTTAAAAAAATTAAGAATTAATATTATTAACCAGTGAATATTTTTCATAATATACGCAGAAATATAAAACAATAAAATTATGCAAATAGTTGAAGAATTTTGTTTAGAAAACAAAATGCATAGATAATAACCTTTTTATTAAGTATATTTTTGACATATTATGTATTTCATATAAATCTAAGATATTTTTGTACTGAGAAATTTGTTTATCATATATTATTATTAAAATATTATTCTGCATTTAAAATAATATTAAAATATTATTAAAAATATTCTGATATTAAAATATATATAATAGGTTGCTAGTTTTAAATATGAGTCGTTCCGGCTTTCAAGAAAAATATACAGTATTTAAATAAATAAATTCAATTTATTGCTAATTTTTTCAAATAAAAAAGTAGAATTATTTCTTCATATTTTCAAGTTCTTCACATTGAACTTTGATTATTGCTTTTTTAACTCAAATATTAAAACAAATACAAATAGAAATACGAGCAATTTTTATTGAGTCTAAAAAAAAGCAAAATGAATATTGAATGTTTTTCAAATCATTCACATTTAATTCTAATGATTAATTTTAATTCGAAGACCAATCAAAATTTAAAATTTTTGTAACGCAAAAAGACTTTCGAGATCTCGTTTATATCACCGCAGTTGAATTGTCTTCTCAAAGCTTTTCACAGTCAGAGGGCAAAACTTGGCGAATAACATGTACTTGATAGGGTTTCCTGCCATGATAATCTTGCTATATTTTAGTTTTAAAAAGGTATAAATATATGTCGGATGTTTAATATAAATAAAATATCTTTGTTTTAATTCATTTCATTAACTACTTGGCAATTTAATTACTTATACAAGAAAATAGTGATCCAAAATTAAAATTCATAATAAAAACTTATTTCTAAGTTTCAAACTTTATTAATAATAAGTGCATTTAGAAATATAAACAATTACAGAATTACTTGTCTCTAGGTAAATATAAAAGCTTTCTTGTTATATGGAGTGTGATAAGTAAAAAAATGAAATTAAGTAAAGAATTTTTTTATTAATTTTTTAATAAAAGAAATTTATTTTAGTTTTTAGTTTTTTTTAAAAAAAATTCAATCAATCAAAAATTAACTGATAATCAAAGTGAAATAATCCAACATTGGTTTTAGAAATACCTTTAGAAATGCTCTGTTTTTGTAAGTACTTTGGATTTTAAACGTAAAGCAGGAGGGGAGGGAATTTAGGAAACAATCGAATCCACTATTTTGGATGAAATAAAATAGTTCGCTTAGGAATGCATATAGTAAGTTTAAAATTAAAAAACTGCACTTAAATTAAAGGCCAAAATTATCTAATATCAATCATCTTTCTTTTTTCTTAGCAAGGAATTTCTTTACAAATAACCTTTACCGAAATCTTAAATGTTTCATTATTTCATAGTATGGAAGTCTAACTCTTATTTTCAATAAATTCTATCCCTAACATACTGAACTATTAGTGGTTGTCCCATGAATAGAGACAACATTTTCAAGATTCGAATAACAGTGAGTTTCGCTTTAACTTACTTTGGAAAAGTCTGTTACAGGTACATACAAAATACGATAGTTTCATGGCTTTATTATTATCGATTATCTGAAATTCATGTTCAGTAATCTCTCATCCATCAATCAGGAAAGATTTCTTCCTTGTTTTTATTTAAAAAGTAAAGGACGTTTTATATAAATAATATGGTTCTGAAATATCTCTAGATATTTTAAGATTAGGAAAAACTGGTTAATTATACCTTATATTCAGAATATATAGAATTATTATTTTTACTTTAATTTGTCTCTTGTTAAGTTACTACTTAGAAGGTTAAAGTTTTAAAATATGAATAGATTCTATTATTTTAAAAAAACTGTCGTTTAAAAATATTTTATAATACCTAAGTTTGCTAAAATTAGCTTTAAAAATAATTTTTGTAGTTAATGTTTACCCTGAATTATATTAATAGGAAATGTAAATGCAGAAAAACGATTTTTTAATTCAACAGAATAAAATAAAAAAGTTGACTGGGTTTTCAAGCGTTTTTATTTGAATTGCTATTGAGCATAAGAAACTTCCGTTTTGAAACATATATAGAGATAATATCAAGAATTATCATTTTTTTTAAATATATAATTTATCCCTGGGATCATTGTTTGTTTCATCAAGTTACATTAATACTTAAGACAAATATTCTTTTTAAGAGAAATATATTAAAAATTCAAATTCTTATTCGTTCAAACAAAGTGTGAACTATTTCTGCCCGAAAAATTTACTGGAAAACAAGGAATAGTTATGAAGTATACCTAAATTATTTCTATTATAGTATAAAAACTGAAATGAAACTAAAAATTTTAAATTATTAAAATTCATTCATTGATTAACTATTAGAAGTGTAATATTTGAATGAACGCATTATTAAATACATGTATCACCTCGCAAAACTTAAATATTAGTCCAAATGAGTATCTGTTAAACTTCTTTTATCTTATAAACGTTTTTCCTAAACAGAAATTACATTGAATTTTCCATAGAAGGACAATGCATTGATATTAAATACCAAATAATACACAGTCATTACTTTGCATTGAGGATTGAAAAAAAATGCATAAGAAATTTGAAAATTCTGAGCATTTGTGTGTAATAGTGCATACAATATAGCTAGTTGTGAACCTTCCTTATTCAATATATAACCACACATTTAAAAAGTTTGATTAAAATTTCGACCTTTCTTTTAATATTTTCACTCGGCTTCTTGAGTTAAATTTTAAGTGTAATGTTTTTTGAAAAGGTTTGACTATTTCTTCTATTGTTATTTAACATTTTTTTTTGATAAGACGAAGAAATGATATAACAATTACAATAATTTTATACTTGAAGATGCCATCGCATTGTAATTTAAATAGCAATAAAGTGCACAAAAAAATTCATTGTCTGACGTTATTTAAAAAAGATAAATGATATATAAATCTTAATTCATTTTAAATTCTGTAAAGTCAAATGTTTTCGAATTTTATTTCTTCATATCACCAAACACATAAAAAAATTAGTTGTCTGTCGTTTTGCTTTCAAAACCTCGAAAGCGAGAAAACTCTGGAACAATTTAGCTTTATTTAGAAGATGTGACAGAAAAATCTCAAATATAACTCCACTCCAACGTTTGTCATTTTGACAAGCAAATTACGAGCAATTTAAAATACAAAAAGAAAAAAAAAGTATCTTAATTTGAAAATGTAAAGTTATTTATAATACTTAACAAAAAAATCTCAAAATTTTTCATATTAAAGTACTTTACATTTTTTTCGAAATGATTACTTTCATTAATGGTGTTTCGTAATCTCTTATAGTTAGAAAATCATTTCTGTATCGGTTGTAAAGTCCACTAATATTCAAATAAAATAAATACGTAAGATCTAAAAATTCTCTGCAGTACTTTTATGATAAAATTCTTTAAGAACTTTATCATAAAATTCTTCTTTGTGTGTGTGTGTTAAAAAAAACTCTTCTCAAATACCGTTTGGTGTTCGAAAATGTTTTATTTCAATTTTAAATATATAACCTCTAAACAAAAACAATGCAATAACAATTTAATTCATATTTAAGTCGCATGAGCTGCTTGATAAATATAGAAAGAGAAAAAATCAGATTATTTTGAATAACAAATAATAATTTTGACAGCAATTTTAACTGGTTTAAATATTTGACATTAAATAACATTAAATAACATTCATTATAACGTCATTTATAAATCAAACACGATAACTATATAATTACAGCCTTTTTATGTCAGCCACGAATAAATATTTTTGCATGATCAGTACATTTATACCAGAATCTTTGATCATAATTTTTAGACATTTATTTATATACATCAAATATAAAAGCAATTTAAATTTCTATTTTTTTAAATGTAACTAAACCGAGCTATAACCAATCAGAATATAATTAGTTAAAAATAGGGCTATTTCTATGAATAAATATCTGAGAGCTGGATATTTGTCTATAATTGATAGCTTAAGAGAAATAGTTGTCGAAATTATTTGAATAAATGTATCCCCTTCGGTATCATATGTAAAAAAATTATGTATTACTAAAATTGACTAATATTTTGCAATTTTAACGAAAACTGCAAAACAAGAAAACAGGATACAATTAAATATTTTAAGCAAGAATACTGAATATAATGAATTATTTTCATGAAGAAAGTTTTGAGAATATAATATTATTTGAAATAAATAAATAATGAGAAAGCACTTAAGAAAATCATATATTTAATAACAAAACATGCCCTCAAAGTAAATAATAATAAATATAATCTGAAAATAAATTTCAATATCATTTGTAAGATCATTATAAACTTATTAAACTCGAAAACTTATTGAACAATCTAACTAAATTTTGTATCCTTATCAAACTAGATAAGTACTTTACAATGTATAGGGGGGATGCAAAACTTTTACAAAAGCCGGTAAGGAGATGATATTTTTGTCTGAAAAATGAAAATCAGAAGAAATACGAATTCGTAGAAAAAAAGAGTCAGTAAATATTAAAGGCATATGTTCTAAGTCCTACTATACATCCATAATTGTACTATCTAAATAAAAGCTTTATGACAAA
>JAOUZG010051511.1:1380197-1410545 GCA_026289955.1 Argiope argentata | reverse complement strand
ATATATATATATATATATATAACACCACCATAATCTATAACCATACCAAACCTTACATGTAGCTAATGTTTTTATGACTAAGTCCAGGAAAAAATGACATTTTGTGTAAATAGAGTCATTTAAATAAGAATTATTAAAATTACAAATTCTGAATTAGTGAATACGAATCTCTAAGATATCTTTTACTTGCCATGCAGCAACATGTGTATAATCAGGCCACAGCAAATACTAGTTAATATCATTACGAGAAAGTCCATGAAAAAATGACGAATTTTATTTTTAAAAAATTTGTCACTTACTCTGCGGCTGTGTCTCCGCCATGTCGGCACTGTCTCCGCTCTTGGAAGGCGAAATTTTGACGGTTTCGTTGGGCCTCAGGGTGGAGAAGGTGATATACGCCGTTGTCTCCTTCGATGGCAGAATGTGAGCCAGAAGGTGTTGAGCCACGCGTCGGTAAGAGTCCTTGCTATGTCCAGAAGCCAGGGTTGAGTTTGGGTGGTTGCTCTTGCGGTCAGAATATAAAACTGGATGACCCCTTATTCTCTCTGATGACCCTTTCCACGCTACATCAGAAATTAATCCGGATGTATTGCAAAGATTTCATTCGATTCATTCGAAAATTAAATGCTCTCTTCTTCGATTCAAAGATTAATTCACAGAGGAATTAATTTTCAAGATGGGTCTGCTAGAGAGATTGTCCGAGTCCGGTTATAAAATTTGCATCAAAATCAGCGGCGCTAATGTATCATTTGCTTTTGTAGTAGATCGGACCTGAACTGACCATAAGCTGTCCCGTTCGGTTTTGTTCCAATTAAAATACCCTCCAAGTCCAGATAAACACGACTATTTAACGGTCAAAAGGTCTTACTTCGAGAATAAAGAATGCACAGAGCGAAAATTTTAAATAAAATGGAATTTCTATTATAATTTTTTTCGTGGAAGGCGGACGGTCGCTCAAACTGCAATCGGTCAGACAGGAAGACCCTAACTTGGCTGACATGTAAACTGAAAATCCCAGCCGTGCCTGTTTCGAGTTAACTCCGCCCAACTGCCTCTTGATTGGCTGCTCTCCAAAACGTACTGGATTGCGTGTCATGTAGTAGATTTTTGTTTTTTCTCCGAAGCAGTAGCGCCGCCTGGTGCAGATATTTTGAACTGGAATAAGCATTTGGAATTTAGGCTTACGGGAGAGGGTTAGAGGAATTCAGAATTGAAGAAAAAGAATTTTGATTTGCAGTTGTCGTAACTTTACAAGAATTGTTCGGTTTATCTTTAGAAAGCGATGGATGTTATTTTACTAGAAATATCTTATTTGAAGCAGAGCGAAATTTATCATTATTAATAATTACTTATTTTATATTAAGCTAAGTGCTGGATGTTGAAATCTGTCATCAGAAATACATCTCTTGAAGATAATATCTTTCAAAACCAGCATTCGAGTATCTTTCTAAGCGATTAGTGTAAACAAGTGTTTTTATCTATTGGATATATAGGAATTTAAGTGGAAAAAAATGAATTCCTCCTTAAAAATTAGTGAAAAAATTTGCAAATAATTCAGTTTCTTTAAAAGAATCAATGAAATTGTTGAATAACGATAAAAGTTTGATTGATTGAAATTATTTTTCATAAAGGAAAGGGAACTTAGTCTTCCTTTTTTTAAAAGTATCACATTTTGAAAACATATTTGGCTACTAGATATAACAAAATTTCATAGTATGTTTATTAAAAGAGAGAAAGAGAGAATATTACATTCTAATGTTATAAGCTTATCTTTTTGAGCAGATACGGATATTGGCATTTTCTAGTCTATATCTGTACACATTATAAGATCCCCATTTTAAAAAAATCAATTTAATTCTATATTTAGCAATGTTTTTCATTAGCAGCATATTAAATTTTTTATGAAAGCTTTTTAAAAATTATTATTTTGTGAATACATATTCTCAATTTATTTTTTAATATGCATATCATGAAAAAATAATCTTAAGTAAAAAAATGTAAAATTTATCTTAATAATAAATTAATAATTTCCTTGCTCATAAATATAAATTTTTAATTATTATAATAGAATAAAAGGGGATAATTTTTTTTAAATGATTGTGATATTAGGAGTTTTTATTTTATGTGAGCTATCAGGTAAAATACGAACAATAATATTTAAACGTATTACGAAATTAATTGACATTTTAAATTTTTATTTAATTATAATGAATTGCACTCATGGCAGTCTTAATATTTTATAATTCATAAAATTTATTTTGCTTACAAATGATATAATTATTAATCATGTGATGTGACCATTAGCATGCCAAGGCATTGTAAAAAAATTATTGGCTTAATATTTCAATGGGTACAAGCTAAGTAGTTCTAATACTTCATAGTTGAAAAAATGTTTTATTTTTTTAAAAAAAAATTATTAATTCGGCAACTAGACTATTAACTTTTTGTAATCAGTGTGCTTAAAATTTCCATTCCAGCCATTGGCTCCCAGCTGCCTAGTCAAAAATCTACTAATGTACTTTTTTTGGTTCTTCTGTGTTTTTCAGAATATAATTCACTTGTAAAAGAGGCACCAACTCGAAGGGTTACCAGAAATTTTCTCACACTTTTATTCTTAGAATTTTGCGCCTAATTTTGTGCTATGTAGTACAACAAAAATAAATAAAAAATTAAAATATTAAAATTATTACTTTTAAGGTATTGTTTACCTTAATTAATTTAAATCATTAATCAATGCAAACGTGTTTGAAGCAATCATGGGACTAGCAATTGTGACTGCGCGTGTGGCGATATATCGAGAATCGGGTAAATGGTGGACATTCGTGCCACGTTGTAACTTTTTGTTGGTGGTAAGTCACCAAATGTAACAACCTTCATCATTAGTGTTTAATATTCTTAAAAACGGAAAACAAATGCCCCAAAAGCGATAAATCACCAATTTTCTGCCCATTCATTTTGTGGCTTCGAAACCCTTACAAATACAACATCATGTTATGACATGATACGTACACTTTTGAATTATAATTTTGTTTCAAATTTTTAAATGATTTTTTGGTGATAATCCGCCAAATATGACAATATTCTGTATTGTTTTTTAAAAACTCTAAATGCAAAAATTTGAGACAGCTCCAGTGTCGTTCTCGTCATCTGATTGCGGAGCATAATTACAAGTACCGTCCCAAAATAGCCTTAGTATTGCTTTACAACGAGACGTTAATATAACTAAACTAAACTAAATAATTTTATATATTGGTTAAATTTTCATGAAAATGCTTAAGGTAACAAATAAATTATAGTTGAAATGTTTGACGTGGTTTTCTCTGATGAGGTTCGAATCCATGGATCCCCACAATAGAAATGAGATAGTTTTTTTTTTTTTTTTTTTTTTTTTTTTTTTTTTTTAAGTTTGGGTTATTATCCAGTTTTCTTTAAGTTTTGTTATTCCCAACATTTCTAACGTTATATATTTAGGATTCTTAAAATTTCCTAAATAATTGTGAGTGATATTTCTGTAATTAATCCATACTTTTTCTTCGATGTATTTGATTTGTCTTAACAAACATCAAAACCTTGATGAGGAAACGGCGTGGATTGATTATTGGTGCCGAACTAGTCATATTCTTTGACATTTTCTACCAATAAGTGAAGAAATATCTTAATTAAACAGGGAAAGCAATGGCCATTTTTATTCAAAACGTCAACAAATTTTTTCATCAAACCAATTTTCATCTTCAAGTGGTATAAAGTTATTTCTTTCGACTTCATTAAGCTCTTCCCTAGTTCTTTAGTTCTGGATTAGAATTTTTCCTCAGAGACCATTTTCTTAAATATCTGTAGGTGTTTTTAGATCACAATTAATAACATGGAAATAATTCTATTATTTATATTTTTGAATTTACCTTTTTGCAAAACGTAACAGGGTTAAAAGTTGAAGATCCTCATAAAATTGACCTTCAAACTTAAGATTTTTATTTTATCGAGTCAAAACTCGCGGTTTTTGAAATTTTTTTTTTCAATTATGTGTTATGAAGATTGAAGCAAAAAAAGTTAACATATTATTGTCAATTTTTTATTTTTATTTTCTCGCGTATGCGGTAAGAGAAAGTATAGAAGTAGCCAAAAAAATAGGAACCCAAAATTCGTTCAATATCCACGTTTTGGATCTTCTTGAATTCTGTTGTTGTTGTTGTTGTTTCTAATGGCACTTGCCTATGGACAAGCTCGCTGCTGAACCCAGCAGCAGATTTAAGCCGGATGAAGCGTCTCTTGTTTCAAGTAGCGCCAACTAGGGCCAAGAGTACGACTTTTGCTACACACTCACCACATTCGCTTGCACAACCCCTTTTTACAGGGGGGCACATTCACACATCTCACAGATAGCACACAGAATAACAACCATGCCCGAACCAGGACTCGAACCAGGGACCTCCTGAACACGAGGCAGACGCGCTACCCCTGTGCCAGCAAGCCGGCTCTTGAGTTCTAAAGCACATATTTGGAAAATGCATGTTTGTCTGTCTGTATGGTCTGCGAATGGTTAACTGAAAAATGTTTTGAGCTAGACAGTTGAAATTTGGCATATTGACCTTATATCTTAATATGTATATTTCTATCGAATTTTGAGTTAAATTTGATCAAAACTCCTATGGTCGGAAAAACATGAACACGATAAATACAAAACAAAGGCAATCTATTGTCTAGATATCTATCAAATTTTGGACTAAATCTAATGAGAGGTTAACTGTCTGTCGGTCTATACTTTCAGGGACTCGTAAATGAAATCATTCAAAAACACGGTGACTTAAATATTTTGAACTCGGTGTGTGATATTGTAATTACTAGTGTAACTATGTTTCAATCTATTGAGAAAAACATGTCTAAAATACAGCTTCGATATTCCTTTGATATTAGCCGCATGCCAACAAAAAATCACCCCCCCCACCCCGAAAACAAAACATCGCCAAGGATTACAAAATAAATTCGTTCCATAGTTCCCATAGTTAGTATTTCATTGCAAAACAGGTCGTTCTCATGGAAAATATATTTTTTAGAGCGTATGCGGAAAATTTTTGGGAGACCCCCCCCAGCTTGTTTCATTTTAAGTGAGAAACAAAAATAAAAGCAATAATGTTACCATATTGCCGTGAAAACTCTTTTTTAGCTTCTCACATTCAAAAATAATCATTTCTGAAATGAAGCGTGATTTTTAAACAAAGATAAATAGATCACAACTTAAGGAATATACACGTAAGTATTTTTTTCTCCATTTCTACACCAAGCAAATAATCCTGTAGCAAATGAATTTTGTTGGTAAAGTGTAACTCTAAAACATGAGCATCAAGTTTGTTTTTAATCTTGTTAGAAACATGATGTTGTTCTGGGGATGAGGGTTTTGCCGTCAACAAAAATCCGTAGGCAAAAAATAAAAATTTTATTACCTGCACAAGCATCTAAAAAAAATAATCAGCTTTTAATAATGTGTTACCATTGCATTTACAAAAGCTCTGATTAAAAAAAAAAATAAGTTAATGACTACAGCAAATAAAACCTAGAAAAATGTTATTTTGAACACGTGATTATATGAAGTGAAATAAATAGGAAATGTGATATGTTTTTAAACAATTATTGCGAGGCAAAGCTATTTGGATCGTTGGCAATAATAAAGCGACTCATTCTACGAAACAATTAAAATGAATAAAAATATAATTTCACTTGCACGAACGCGGGTTGCTTGGCCGCTAAAGAAATGATGTTCTGACGCGATACATTGAAATTTGCATAGAAGATTTCATTTTAATCTTTATTTTTTTATGCGATCTTTAAAAAAACTGCACATATCTTTGAACTATTAAAATTACGCAATAAAACTTTAACTAGAGATGCATAAATTTTTGTCCTTTAGTCTATGGGCCAGTTCACTTGGTAATCAGATTATAAGAACAATATGTTTTATTTGGCAATATTTCTTGGTAGGCTTATAAAATTCAATTCACTATTATTATCAAGTATAAGAAAAGAAAGTATTGAAAACTCGATCTTCACATTTTGAAGAATCCCCTCGCTTCAAAGTTTTCTGAGTCTAGAAAACAGATTTATGGAAGTATGGCCGTCTATGAACACGATAACTGGAACACGTTTCGGGCTAGAGGGATGAAATTTGGTATGGGTGTATATTCATAGTGTGTTGATTTTTTAAAATCAAATTTCGATGGAAATATTTAAAAGAAATCTGTTAGTCTGATTGTAAGTCAATGATAATAATAAAAAGACCTATATAGATAAAATTTGGTACATAAAGTTTAAAGTGTAGATGCATGGGAACTAATTCGCCGTCTATAAGTCTGTTCTTTTGCAAAAAGATATACGCAATTTCAGAAACGTAAGAACTTTAATAAATGAAATTTGACTTTCAGTTTTAGCATCGAAAGTGTCAATCTTTAACTATATTTGTTTAGATGTTGACAGTCCGTCCGTAAATATTTTCACAAGTGTGTAAATACTGTAAATTAATTGCAAGGTATTAAGTATGTGATCTTGTTAATAAAATTATAGATTTATTAATTTGTACTTTTTAAAATTAATTAATCAATTATTTTTGTTAATTTTTTTCTAGTGTAAAAAAATTAAATCTACGATTGCAAATTTCAAGTTTTTATGTGAGAAAATTATTATTTTTTAAGTCATTACTTGTCTTAATTAACTTATAAAATTAACCGATTTGAAATTATTACGATACTTCATAATCTACCTCTATCTCTCTCTCATATACATAATATTATAATTTTTTTAATTAAAGTATTGGAGCTCGAACGATTTTAGGATTTAAAAACCCACCATTTGTCTAACCCATCATTGTCATTTTAAAAACCTGTCATTTGGCTAAATATCGACGCCTACACGATCTGATAGTCGCATGGCAGATCTCTTGAACTGCACGCAGTAGCCGGATACGCTGATAGCCTCTTAGTTTCTTTGTATTAGTCGTGGAACTGTTAATTCAGATATAAATATTTCCCAGCTTATTAACCTAGATGATGAGGAGTAGTTTTTTTTTTTAATTGTAAGCTGTAAATAAGTCATTTCTGTTTAAATGCTACCTGTTTATCTGATCGACCAGGATCAAGTCATGACAACACGTGTACGTTTATTCAAAGATTTCGAGGGGCCCACCTCCGCTTGGTTGATTTCTGAAAATTTCTGGATGGGGGTATTTTAAAAAAGGGGATGCGAAACTTTCTGTATACGATTGGTCTTCGCAGCCTTGATGAATATAGTAATAGTGTGGGATAGGTTGCATCCATTGATAACGGGTCCTATCTTCTACGGGAGTGGCCATACCGGTGCTTGTGATGGTCCTTAGGATTCAGATACAGTTCTCGCTTGTGTTGATCCTATCTTTCAGTTTATTCTATATTCATTCAGATGAATTGGAGTATTTTTTTATGGTTACTCATATACATAGTAATGATCATATATTTACATTAACTTCATCCCCTTAAATCTTTTCTTTTGAGCTATCGTTTTGCATGCTCAACGACAGATTGGACTTTCTTTCAATGAATTTTGCACAACACTGGAAACTACTAATTTTGTATGAGTTTCATTTAATGTCCTCCTTCTAGCTTAATATGCATTTGAGCTTTCGTTTTTCGCTGCTAGACAGTCAAACCGATCCCTAAAATGAATTTTTTTGATTATAAGTCGATCTAAGATGAAAATATTTGACAAAATCTTTCAACGGATTTCTTTAGCTGCAATAATTTTTTTATATATATTCATATGCAACGGGGGGAAGACCTACTTTTCAGCACAAATTGAAAATATTTTATATATATTTTTTTATTTTAATTCATTGATCAGATTCTGTGTTCGGCTTGCATTGTAACTTTTAACAACTGAAATAGATGAGAAAACTATTACTGACATCATCACCATTTAACACCGCAACTAATGTCTCTACGCATCTTAGGACTGTAGAAAAAATTTCTGAATGTTAAATAAATTTAGTCCGAAAATTGATTTCGTTATTTTAATTTTATTCATACCTTCAAAAAACAGTTTTGTTGCATCGTACCTTCAACAATTTTCAGAATATAATTTTCGTTCTTTTCTTCTTCTTTACCTTAGTTTCATTATTGCCATAACACTATATCTTCTATTCTGCGTTGTGCAGTAGCTTTCATGTCTGTGTTTTACCTGCAAATCTATGATAATCTTCCCATGCATCGTATAGTAACCACAAGTTTTCTAGTTGTACCCGCCCTGCGAAGTACTAAAAAATCTCTGTGTGTGTTGTGACTAATAGCACTTGTCTTGGACAAGCCCCCTCTGATACTATCAGCAGATGATTTAAGCGTAAGAAATGCGCCTCTTTTTTACAAGTAGCGCCATCTAGGGCCAAGAGTATCACTTAGCTACTCACACTTCACAACCCTTTTAGGGGGCAGACTTCATTTATGCCAATCTATTCATTCATCTCATATCGTAATTTAGACCTGGAAAGAGAACGATTACCTCTGACCCAGTATCCCCAGTGGTATTACTCTCGACATGGAGGACTTTGCGACCACGAACAGATTTAACGAGCGACGGCCGCCATACACTAGGGGAATCTTTTGGCCGGTGAGCTTCGAACTCGTACCCTAAGGAGTGCGATTCCAACGCTTTACCAATCAGGCTATCTCGGCCTCTAAAAATCTGAATAACAAAAATCCATTGCAACAATATTGGTGTTAACTACGGTTGACTCCTAAGAGTAATTCCCGGCCACGGTATAACCTCTTCCTCTTCGCAGGTACGTCTGTCATCGATAGGAAGTAACAAACAACACATCATTTCTGTGTCCATTCTAGTGGCGAAAACCAACCAACATAACGGTAGCTTCTCATCTCCAAATCTGAGATGCTCCGGTAGGAGGCATCTTTGGTTAGGGGCATTCACAACCAAATGCATCCCAATTTTCATTCTTTTTTTCTTCATTCACTTAATAGGAATGCACCACAAAGCAATTTTTTCTATATGTATTGCGTAATTACTTTCGTGCTCATCTGGAACCAGTAATATGATGTTTCTATTATGACTTTTCCGGAATTCGTTCACATATTCGCGATTATTATTACCCCAGTTTGGCACGCTGTTTATTTACAATATTTAAAGTCCAGTTTTGAATTTTCAAAAGTTTACCAGTAAGAAATGACACACTGATTATTTATAACATTTGAAGTCAAATTTTGAATATCCAAAATTTTACCAAAATGAAATGAGCTATCTATATTACTTAACAAATAGATTATAGTGTTATATATTAAAATAATGCAAATTTTTTTCAAAAATAGCAAGAGTATTAAGTTTCACAAAACTTTCTTCATATCTTTAAGGATAATTTATTTTCTAAATATTAACTATCTATTATTATTTCACTATTCAGGCATTCTATATTTCTAAAATCTGCTATGCTTTTCGCTCATCCGGGTGCAAGCGAAAGGTCTCAAAATATATTAAATCTCTACCCCTCTTCTAAAAAAAAAAAAAGCCTGTACAGAAATTAGCTTTGATTTTAGCGTTGTTTTTTTTTTCGGCGCAGGTATAAACTATTTGGCAAACTTTCGTTTGTATCTGTCTGGCAAACTGGAGAATTCCAAATTTATTATTCCAATTTCCAATTCCAAATTTATTAACACTTTTTTCTTTTGATTTTGTAAGTGGAACAATAGAAGTAGACTTTTACGAAATTGCGCCATTTTAGATGAAAGTTACATGAATCACGTGATCAGGTTAATTAGATAATTAATCTGATTCAAAAAAATACTTGCCTTATTTGAAGGCTATGTTTCATGCCCTAGGAATAAAGTAAATAAATTTGTGAAGGCATGCAATGTTGTATTATTTTTATTTACTTATTAATTTTAATTATTTTTTTCGTGATGTAATATATACTGATAATGTATGCAACTCTTAAAATCTCAAAAGAGGAATTTTCATTCCAAAATTTTTCATGAAAATTATTTATAAAAATACTTAAAATAGTTATTTATACAGTATAAAAAATATCGCTTTACGTTGTAATCCCAAAGAAGCTATCCCCTTCATGCCGTAGCTTAAGGGGTATTCATTATCACCATAACAGTTTGGCAGTGGGTCCTAAATCCAAGAAACTGGTCATGGTACAACCCCTTCAGTAGGAGTTGTCTCCCGCCATCTATATGGATGTAGCAGATCACATAATATTAGTTTATTTACTGGAATTGTGTGAACCGACAACCTTATCGAAATTTCTTTAATATAGCATTATGTGGTAATATCATGTCTGTAATAATGATGTAGGGATAAAATGGCAGTTTCTCACGTCATGCCTGGTAAAGGCTTGCTAAAAAAATATGAAAAATTTTCAAAAAGTGGACTCTTTGCCGATAATCTATATTTAAAAATATCTTTTTAATGTTAAGAACTCATTGTCAACTTTATATATATAATATATAATATTATGAAATGTTACTCTACAAAGAGTGAAATATAGTTTTGTAGTGACACCATTTTGTGTTACACTTTTTTTTTTCAGCATACAGTCAATGATTTTTTTAAAATGTGGACCATTTTATCCTCTAAATAAACAGCTAAACTACTAACTAAATAATTCTAAATTTAAAAAAAAATTATATATTTATGTACATTTCACGAGGCATTTAACATTCTTTTCGTAGAAATTCTTAGCAAGGAGAAAATAAAAAATCTTAAATCTATAATATTTTACTCTTTTCAGACTACAGTAAAAAAATTTCTTTTACCATTTTATTTCTAAACCTATAGAGACTCTTACAGTACAAATTGAAACAAAAAAATTAAGAAATAAAGTGAAGAAAGGACGTAATAAATGAGTCACGTTGCGTTTCTTGGAAGAGTGAGGTATACCAAATTTCTGTAAGTCAGTAAAAAAAAAAAAAAAAAAAAAAAAAAAAAAAAAAAAAAACTCAATTTCAAACACATTTCCGTACAGCGGAGTAGAAAATTTCGAATCTCGATTCCCATTTGCACAGTTTGTTTTAACACTATTGCGAAAGAATAAAAAAAAAACGGCCAAGAAAACGCCAAACGTAACTACATCACACTCAGATCCACTCGACTTTCTTTTTCTTGCTTGTGTCCCATTACCATACT
Source organism: Argiope argentata (assembly GCA_026289955.1). Classification (NCBI taxonomy): domain Eukaryota; kingdom Metazoa; phylum Arthropoda; class Arachnida; order Araneae; family Araneidae; genus Argiope; species Argiope argentata. The sequence continues at coordinate 1,399,391 of JAOUZG010051511.1, read as the reverse complement.
TAGCTTGATACCTAATCATGAGTCGTTGATGCCGAAATCTAATTTTTTAGCCGATTCCGCTCAACCCAGGCACCCACCCCAAAATCCTCACCCCCCCCCCCCCCCCCCCCCCTCCCCCCCCCCCCCCCTTGTCCGCAACCGCCCCCCCCCCACCCTTCCTTTCACAAAGCTTTAAATGTGCCTGAAATTGGTCCGACAGAAACCGCATTAACTTTAGCTATTAAGCCCGGGGGGGCTTGGGTAAACACGAGTACTCTTATTTGCTCTAAGGACATGAAGAGTTTTGAAAAGCTTGGGATGACTATCTCTCTATCTGACTGTCTGTCCCTTTTTTTTATTTTTATGTTATTCATTTGGTTTCTTTCAAAAAGTCTCCACAGCCTCGAGCACATTCTCTATTTATCTCTCCCCGGCACCGATCCTCCTCTCCCAGGCGCTCTTGGATCTTCCACCCGGAACACAAACGTATGATCGCAGGAGAGGATATTGCCAGACCCGTGTCGTATAAATTTAAATGTTTGCTATTATTTACATCAACTATGAAAGACCTTTTTTTAATGGTTGGAATTTGATTTGGGTGAGATAGAGGGGGGGGGGGGATTAGTCTCCCGTTCCTTTCCGTTGTGTCCCGTTCGAATTTTTTTACCTCTGTATTTTTTACAGAAAATCCCTCTCTCTCAGACTCTCTCTTTTTACCATTTGAAAAGTTTGCTGTGTTGCGGATTTGAATTTATATTAGATTTACAATCCTCGGAAGGTTTGCTGTGTCTTCGGTTTGAGAAGAAGGAGGGTTGGTAAGAAAAGTTTTGTAAGGTGTTTTTTTTTTTTTTTTTTTTTTTTTTTTTTTCAAAAATGAAAACCTGCTTCGAAGTGAACCAAGTAGCAGTGAACGTTGACTGAATATAATGCAATAATAATAATAATACTTTCTCGTAGGGTAAAGGGGTTCCGCTTCTATATCAACCTGCAACTTTGAATTAAATGTGTCCAAATATCTGGTACGAATAACTGAAGAAGGGTTACGGTACGAAAATTTTTCAGAAGAATGAAAACCAGCATCGAAGTGAACCATATAGCAGTAAACATAGAAGGAATACTATAAGGTTTTAGTATTTTCTCGTAGGGTAAAGGTATCTCGTTTTTATACCGTTCTGTAACTTTGTATTAAATACGACAAATATCTGATACAGAAACTTTTACAAACTATGAGTATCAAATACTCGGAATGGGTGTTTTGGACTCGATTGACCTTCCCTTGATGATACTAGGAACATGTGATATTTGCAAACAAAGAATGCGGATCCATTTCTCCTATACTAATTGTTTTCATCAAAATTCATCAATTCATTTCAATTTCATCAAAATTCCTCTTTTCCTCTTCTCATACATTAGTCAATATTTTTCAAAACCAAGGTCAGAACTCAAAAATGCAGTTACTGAAATTAGTAAAATTAGGTATGAGATTCAGTGACTGTATTTGTAAATTTGTATACCAAATTTTGATCTCAGTCAGTCAAGAGCAAGCAATCAGTTACGCTGATAGAATTTTTAAATTTCCAAAAATATTTGTTCAAACGGTCGGATTAAGTTTGTTGGGGGTCCGTGACTCTGAAACTCTTAAGAACCCTTCTGAATTCTAAAATTTCTTAGAGTTTTTTTTTTCTTTTTTTTTTCTAAAATGTTTAAAGATATCTGACTGATTTTCTTAAAATACAATTCTAAGAGGAATATAATCGAAAACAAGATTTTTTTTTGTTTCTGTTGCTTCGGCTACCTATTATTATATTAAATTCATTATTAGAAGAAATATATATACAAAAGTTAGGAAAGTGGAGCTGTCTTTACTGGCCTAATTTCAGTATTGTGCTATTCGCTACATAGAGAAATAATGACGGTAAAAAATTATTGCAATCTTATGCTAAATATATTTGTCATGCTGAATTCATGCAATGCATTTTTGACGGTTAGAATTAATTTTTAATTTTAAAAAAATGGCCTTTCTAAGCAAATTATAGAAACGCAGTCGCAAATATTCAAAAGTATTAGAATTAACAATAAAAATATTCCCATCCTTTTTAAATAGTGGAATTATTAAATGAAGTATCAGCTTCCAAGTTAAGGGATGTGATCTCAACGATATTCTAAACAACACCAGAGCAGATTGAACGTCTTGTGATTCTTCGATGATTAAATTCATTTTCGGGCTACTGAAACTTTATTCCTTTACATTTTCTACTCATATTTATTTAAGATAGTGTAATTTTAAAATGTTTATTCATTATAACTTCATTTTTACAAATCATTTTTATTATATTTAGTTTTATAATAAGTTTAATTATTTTTTGTTGATAATTAAGAAGCCTTGAATTCAAAAATTTGACTTTTTTAAAATCTTTAATACGTTTATATAAGTAATAGTGCTACAAGTTGCATTTCAAAAAATCATGTTTTTATCATGCCATAACATGATATTCTTTGAGGAATGAGCTTTTATGGCGTCAACAAAACCCGCAGGCGAAAAATAAAATTTTTATTTTCTGCACGAGCATCTCAAAAAAAATCAGCTTTTAATAACGTGGTGCCATCACATTTACAAAAGCTCTGATTTTTTAAAAAAATTAATGTCTACAGCAAATAAAACCTAGAAAAATGTCATTTTGAGCCCACGATTATATGAAATAAAATAAATAGGAAATATGATATATATATTTGAACAATCAATGCGAGACAAAAAATTTTTTTGGATCGTTGGCAATAATAAAGTGACTCATTCAATGAAACAATGAGAATGAATAAAAATGTAATTTAACTCGCACGTGCACGAAGTGCTTGCCTATTAAAGAAATTATATTCTGACATGATACGTTGAAATATGTGTAGCAGATTTCATTTTAATCTCTTATTTTTTCTAATAAAATAATCTTTCTAAAAATGCTGAAAAAATAACTGTTATTTTCTGCACAACATTTTCGATATAACTACGATTTTGTTCATGAACTATTAATGAATCATAAAACAAAAGATGCGTTAATCTAACGCTAAATAATAAAGTCTAATAAATTTTTAATTTAAAAAGTCATTTTTGATATTCTTACATTCTGCGAGATATTCTTTATTCTGAGGCCCCTTGCCTTTAATCCTTTCATGAAATCAATAAAAATAATAGAACAATCTTGGTAAGACAATAACTACTAGTATTATTTGATGTTTTAAAAAAATCTATTATCAATAATTTCTTGACCAATCAATCAAGAACTGCTTAAGAAATGGCCTTCCCTTCCAATTCAAAATGATCAAAATCTTCAGGTGGCCTCACCGGCTTCCACATCCCCTAAACAATCCCATAAGAAAAGGATTGAATGACGTATCACGTTTTCTGATGCGAGAGGAAACAAATAAAGATGAGAAAGACGTATAAAAAGGCACTCCAAAACCACCTGCATCACAATCTCCGTTTGTCCAAAGTTGAATGATCAAATCTCAGACGGAGAGACGTTTTAGGGTCCCAGACGCGTGCGGACCCCCCTTCCTCCCTTCGTACATAATTTAGAAGTACTTTAGTCCTCCACGTAGTTTTGGTTCGTGCTTCAATCTGAGCCCACAGGTATCCGCCAATAAGTGGGCCCACAACCGGAAGATGAGGGACGTTGCGTTTCGGTCGGTATGTGCATTCCCGGGCGCTGGATGGCCGCATCAAACCCACTGAAGTATTCATGCGTTGGAATATTGCGTTTCGTTTATGAGAGTTTTCCACAGCGGTGGCGGAATCGGATCGCGGGATGAGTGTTTTGATTCAAAGGCCGTTACCGGGAGAGTTGGGTGGGATTGGAGTGTGTTGGCCAGGGTGTTTTGACCGATTGTCTTGAAGCCCGGATGCAAGTACGAATCTGGCAGTTTGCTTATATGCAGCGTTTGAGGAAGCTGATATCTTGTTTTGAAAAAATATATATATACTGTAATGAAATAAATTATTACTTTCTTGTCTATGAAAAATAACTTTTAACTATGTAAGGTATCAAATATTAGTTGTTAAAAAAAGTTTCAAAATGATTTATTTGCTTTTACTATTGCTTTTAAATTGCATGATAAACTGTTTATATATTTTTGTAGGACTGGATTATACACTGTAGGAGCTCTTAGGTAATGCAAATCTGAAAACCTCTCTTCTCTTATAAGCATTCAAAATCAAATACATTCTTAATCAATTTTGATTTAATTTTTATATATTTTTAAATAACAAATGTTGATAAGCTGAAGTATAAAAAAATTAGCAAAATTTCTTAGCGTAGTTTAAACAATATTTAATGATGGAATTAGATATTTTTTAATTACAAATTACGCTATTTTTTCAAGAATTATTAAATAACATAATATAAAATTAGAAAATAATAAGGGATTAAAAAGGTTACTTTAATAAGGTTGCAAAATTAATTTAAATTATAGCAGATTTTGATATGAATAGATTCAGTCGCAAGACCTTTTATAATTTTACGAAAACAAAAATATATTTTATCAATATTTTTTTTAAATTTCAAAACATCCTATTTTTTTACTAATTATTAAATACCATTATATAAAACTTGAAAGTAGTAATAAGTTAAGAATGATGCTAGAATAATGTTTCAAAATTTATCTACACTATAGTTATATTTATTTTAAATAAGTTAGCTTTCAAGAACTTTGATTAATTGATAACACAAAATTACCAAATATTATAAAAATCTCAATGACTCCGGGTTCTATAGGCAGTTTCTTAGGAAATTGCCCCTATAATTTTCCGGCTCCTTACCAAAGTCGCGTCAAGCACCTCCAGGTGCATTTAAGCAACGCGAAATTCGAGGGCACTAATTCCGATTTTTCTTCTGTCATTCATGTCTATCCCATTTCGATAAAAAATGAAGCTTGGTTAAAAAACGAAGCGCCCGAATCAGGCGAGATTCCTTGATTAAGAAGTATTCATTTAATGTTTTTATTTTTTCTCAATCGATCCTTGTTTATTTCAAAAATACAGAAATATCCTGTCTCTTTCTCGATAAAACAGAATTTTTAACTTGGAATTCTCTCGGCTCAACATGCATCTGTATAATGCCTCAAAATTTCTCTTTTTCAGTATTTAGAAACACAAAAATTCAGCAATGTCAAAAGATCTGGATAAAAAATTTTAAATTAATTTATGAAGGATTCTTTTTTTTTCTGTTATCTATTATTGTTTCTAATAAGACTCTAAAAAAGAAATTTTACAGGGTTCATGGTAGATCACCCATTAAAGGACCGGATTGGACTTTTCGGGGAACAAGAGATCAAATTGTCCCAAAAGGTTAAAAAATAAAATAAATTATTGTAAATATAATATACAGACTGGATTATCACACGGTAATTAGAATAATGCATATCACAAGGGAGCTACTGATGGATATGCCCGAAAGACAATGAAATATTTTCTTGTCCAACGACCCGCACGGCAAACAAGACGCACAACGGAATGAATAACAGGTTAACAACCGAGGTAATACCGCAAATGTTGCGAAAACTTTTCGTCTACTTGGAGTAATCGTGGTCAAGTCGCTACTTGAATCCTCGGGCCTTTCTAACGCACCTCTAGAAATTATCAGAAATGGGAAAGGGGGACCCATGTTAAAATCTTACTGGAAAGATTAAAAATACGATAAATTATATTATATTGTATAAGCTGGACGATCAAGGAGTAAACTAAGGATAAGTTTTTTCTCTCATAAAAGTGGAAATATTGATGAATGGGCTTGAAAAACAGTGAAATCTTTTCTTGTCCAAGCGATCCACACTGCAAACAAGATACACAACGGAATGAATGGCAGATTAACTGCCGGGATAATACAGCAGATGTGTCCAAATGGTGCGAAAACATTTCGGCTACTTGGAGCAACCGTGGTCAAGTCGCTGCTTGAATCCTCACGCTTTACTAACTCGCTTCGAGCCCCCTGAAGCGCGATGGACTGAAAGCGATTCGTACAAAAGCAAAGCATTTCGCTTGGAAAAGGATTTTTCTGGTCGGAACCACTTGAAGCGGGTGCAGTACAATAAATTGTGTGGATCGATAGCAGGCGGGATTAAACATACTCCACTAGACTAATCTCTGGATCTCGAATACCAGAACCCTGGTGCCGACAAAGGCAGCAGAGTGACAAAAAGATAACATTCTCGACAAACATGGTTGGACAAGGTCGTGCTCTCAGAAGATTTCGGCAGTGCTGGTTAAACCTGGGGAATTAGACTTTTTTTCCTTCTGAAGCGGATTTTTTTTTTAATGTGAAGGTAGTTGAGACTTGTTTTGTTCTATAAATTGATCCAAAAAGATTTTAGTAATCAGTAAAAGAAAGCCAAGACAAAACAAAAATATATAGATATAGTAGCGATACAAATTAATCAGTTTTAATTATTACGATTATTTAGTAAATTTAAAATACAAGTTTTCAAATAAAAATCAAATTTTTTCCTTAATGCTCCTTTAGAATTTATGAGAAAGAATGTTTTGAAATACTCGTTTATTTTCTTAAACTCGATTCGATTTCAAGGCACGACTCACAAATTAAGTAAATGAAATTGTAGTTCAAGAAATGTTAAATATGTATAATTTATAATTGCAAAATTGAGCTTCTTAAATTAATTTCTATTTATCAATCTTCTCCGATTTTAAGAAGGTGAATGCTACCCCGAAACTCGAAGATGCTGAGAAAATAAAGCATTAATTATATTAAACACTTTCAAATGTTTTCTAATTTTAATTAAAGATTTTAAATCAAGGTTATTTTTTGGTGTGTCTTATAGAAAAATTTAAAGGTTAGTACAGTAATAATTACTTTTGATCATTATTGTATTCGATCATTTAGGATTATAAAAGGAAATTAAATGTGTTTAGAAAATGATAGTCTTTCTTGTCAGCATATAATTATATGTATTTTGGTTAATACAGCATGTAATAATTTTTTTAATTTTAAATTTTTTATTAGCTAACTACATTTGAGTCAATATATCTTTATTGATGGCTAGTGCATAGTAGTTTCTGTTCCTTAATTCATTTGCCCGAATTGTACAATTAAGAATGCAACTTATAAAAACTAAAAAAAATTAAAATTATTTTCTTTTCTTAAAAGAATTCAGGAATAATTTATGCAGTTTATTAATATTTTTTAATATATAATAGCTTTAAACAAAGGGCTGGTTTTTTTAAAGCTTTCTATTGAAACCATTTATTATTATAACTGCTTATTAATATTTATTTATTAATCTTGTATTCTTTATTATAAAAGTGGAAATTATTGAAATCAAATGTTTGCAATCTTTTTGCCATTGTTATTATTTTTTAATGACATTTTCAATTCTGCACTTATTTTAGACCCAGCTTTTTAACTTTGAACTTTTATACCAATAGAATTTTTATTGTGGGTTCAATAGATTCGAATAGACAAATTTCCATCATAAAAAACTATTCCAAAGGAAGTTATTTTATTTTCACAAAATATTACTCTCATCCACAATCATTTATATTGAAATATATTTTTCTATTTCTTCTATATAAGAAAGAAGGAAAAAAAAAACACATTGAAACCTTTTTATTTTGTAAATTGAAAATTTTTTTGTAGTTATTTCTAACTTTATTCAGATTTACGGATAGATAGTCTTGTTATGGTTTTTTCGATTTCGAACTAGTCAAGCTCTACTGTATTTCAATCTAGGCACAAAATATTCTTTTTTTATAGAAAAAAAAATGCTATATTAACAAAATCTTGTTGTCATTGATTTTAACTAATTTTGTTATAGATACATTTTAAAATTTGTTTTCAGTCTTTAAAATAAAAACAATTTTATTGTTTTAAAACGATTTTTCATTGCCATTTGTTATTTAAAAGTATTCTGTTGTCTTTTCTACATTTAATTTAGACTGAATTCTTTTAAGATTAAAATATTTATTTAAATAACATTTTCGGTATGGTTTCACCATTCACCAAAAACCTTTTTTTTTTCTTTTTTTTGAATAAATAATCCGTTTCTTCAATAAACATAACTTTGTACTCTTAAAATAAGTCGTTCTTGGAATTATTACTTAACGATTAGCAAATTTTTCTCATGTTTAAGCACATATGTAATAAATTAGTATGATTCAATTGATCAAATATGTGTTATTTCCTCAGCAGCGTCGAATAAATCCGAGTAAATAACTAATAAATTAGTTCAACCATATTTTCTAACAGAATATATTCTCTTCTAACAAAAAAATTGCAATCCTCAACTGGAATGAGTATTCTTCTAATTTCACTAAAGCTATATTTTGGCATTCATTATTTTTTACTAAAAAAAGCGTTTATATCTTCAATAAAAAATAAGTGAATAAAGATTTTTTTCAATAAAAAGAATTTTATTCTATTAAAATAAATCTCATCTTGTATTTTTAGTTATCGAACTTCATTTTTCTATTATGTTTAAATGGATATTTTAAAAATTTTTATTATATAATATACCAAACTTTCAATATATTCTTCGAATAAATACAAGTTCGGACAGTTTCTTTTCTAACAGAATGTATTCTGTTCAAACAAAACGTTGCAATGATTGACCGTAATGAGTTCCATCTAATCTTATTCAAAATATATTTCGAAATTTATTTTGTTCTCTTATCGCCCCTTAACAGAATATGAGGAAGGGAACTTGGTGCGGGGTAGGGGAGTCAGAACTACCAGCATTTTTCACTATTTCTTTCCAGAAAACCATTGAAAAACATTCAAAATATTTACATCTCTATCCGAGGATTAAGTCGCAATCTTCCATCTGCTCACGTCTGTTAGATTAGAGTCTGACGTATAGTGGCTCAAACAAATCTAAATCCACCAAAAACAACCATCCAAACACAGTGCAGGACAGGTTCTGGCAGAAAATAAATAAATAAAAATCGCACCCTCAGATAAAGAAACAGAACGACGAGGCAGATATGAGTGAATATACTGACAGGTAACACAAGATGAAGCGACGATGTGTCTGGGAGTCCAGAACAAGAGATAGCGTCTTCTTTTTTTTTTTCAGCGAAAAAAGTGAAAGAAACACAGAAAAAGTAGGGGTGGGGGGAAGAAACTCCAGTTCAGTATAGGGCTGCCATATCACGACAGTAAAAAGAAGAAGAAAAATCAAGTTTAAAAAGAATCGAATTTTGGTTGTCTAACTCAAAGTAACATAAGTATTCCATTGATAAAATTTTGTCTTTTAGAAAAATAGATTATGTAAGAAAAGAAAATATTAATTAATTAATAAGGCAAAGGGTAAATTTTGATTAAAAGTAAGAACTTGTAAAATTTTAAAGGAAAATATTTTAATTTAAATTGCTCGTTTCTGAAAATTTTTGTTCATAGTTTTTCTGTTTCCCATCTCGTAAAGGTCTGCACCTAAACTGGAGAAGCTCATTCGCCGGCAAAAGCAATGAAATCCAAAATAGCAATATTAGCAATTGCATCTATCTTAATAATAAAGAGGCGCTGATGTTCGTCAATGCGCTTGTGAGTTTTCCTCACCAACAATTTCCGAATTCGGTACAAATATACATTGGAGGATAAGAATGTGTATATACTTTTTTTGGAATTTCATTCAGAATTTTCGTTAGTTAAAGATAATGCAAGATTTCAGAATTTAACCCTCTAAAACTTCCGAAAATATTATTGCTGAAGTATTGATTTTCTGCAGTTTTAAAAATCGAAATTTTATCTTTTTAATGATACCTATTACATATGATGTAAATATTTTTCTAAATTTAGTCTCATCTATATACATATATAATATTATCATAACTTTCATTAATAAGTTTTGTTTCTGCTTTGGAATTAAAACCGTTTTCGTTATTTCGTGAAGCATTTAAAATTTCCTTTTTTGAAATTGAAAGATCTCTGCTTATTCTTTACGAAGTTTAAATAAAATATAGAAGAAAGGGAAGCTACAGTATTACAGATGGCAATTTGCACTTAGATGCAAGACCGCTGCATTTTTAATGGCAGTTAGATGTCATGATATTTGACACCAATAAGAATATTTAATTATCTGATAAATAGAACAAGTGTTAAGTTATTAATCCAGTTATAATGCCTATCACAACTTCATGTTTAAAATTCTTTATTGTGGAAATGTTGAATTTCAAAGTAAAACATAAAAGATTTAGCAGAAAAAAAGAAAAGAACACATTCAACATTCCGAGTGAACAGGCTGCTCACCAATGGCTTCTAGTAAACAGATTAACAATAAAAATAAACGAAAGAAACTGTCAGGGAAATATTAAATGAACAGTCTTTTTTCTTTCTTTTTTGTTTATCACTTCTGTCCATAGTTTATCTACATGGCAATCGTCATTTGGTAGAATGAATAGATATTACCAAAGGGAAGTATAAAACGATAATTTTCATGTATCATGCTTGACCGAAAAAAGTATAAGCATTCTTTAGAATCTTGACGTTTCTTGCATTATCAATAGACAATACATATTATCAGATACATATTATCAGATAATACATATTATCAGATAAAATTAAAATATAACTTTTTCATATAAATATCATGTTTCATACTTTATCTAAAAGTACTGAGGCATTTTAAAGAATATCATCGTATCATACAGTAACGCTTTCTTCCAGACATTCTATCTAATGCCAAGTGGAAGATAGAAAAAAGTATAGAATACATTGTCGATTCCTTTCATATACCACTTCTGTTTGTATTTTGCCCACATGTAATATTCACATGCCCGTTCTTTGCCCACATGTCATTCGGCAGAAGCTATTAGAAATTGCAATATTTCATGCAATATCTAAGGAAGGAATAAAACATATTCAAAAAAGTGTTTGTATATATATATATATATATATATATATATATATATATATACAATATAATATAATATGACCTTTATCCCTTCACTCGGAGCGTAAGAAAATGTAGAAATAAACATTTTTATTGAGAGCATGTTGAAAGTAATTAAATTAAAAGTGGAATTGGATTAGCAAATAAAAGAACATTTTAGAAATGCTAATATGGACTAAATTAATCTTGATGAAATTAATGTGGACTAAATTAAGATAACATTTTGGAAATGATCTATTATTTAAGTTAAATTGAAAAATATCCCCCCACATTATATATATATATATGTGTGTGTGTGTGTGTGTGTATAATTGAAAAATCAAATTAGTTTTAAAATTATAAGCATGTTTAATTGATTCAAATCCTTTTTTCTTCTTTCTCAAAAGGAGTAAGAAATACTACCAAACAAATATCTATAATATCACAAATTTCAGATGAAATCTCAGATTTTTTACGTATGGATTTAAACATACAGATATGGTAACCCTACTCTCGTTAGAAGAAGGAAAAAGAAGCTTTTTTTTTGAGCCGCAAAAGATACTTTTTACAACTTCAATGCTACCTGAGCAGAACGAAACGGGGGGTTGGAGAGAAAAAAAATGTGAAAACCTCCTTCTCTGCCTCTTCCTCACACAATAGCACGCTCAAATTCTCCTCTCAGACTAATCCTAATCCCATCATCTCCGGTTGAAGTAAGGAAGAGAATGATGTATCTTTTACAGTGCCTCCCTCCTTTACTTTCGAAAGAGGGGTGTCGACAGATTTCTACAAATTACCTTCCAACTGTCAGAACACATTACAACACGGTCTTGTATTTTTCTTTGGGGCATACCGTGCTTCAACCGCTGTGAGAATCGTGTTGGGTTACTGGGTATCGGTTTTGAGGGGGGTATCGGTTCTTCAAGACGGTATGTAACGCAGTGATAGTTACTCGAATTATTTCATTGGATTAAAAGTAATAAGATAGTAGGCAAATGTGGTAGGGATTCTTGCTCATATTATATGTTCCCGTCTCTGTAATTTAGAACTTCTACAGCCAGGAATTCTCTAATATTTCATACCATCCAACGCATTTCCGATCAAAGCATTTTCTGCAATCTCTAAATCGAGAATTAAATATTGAGAAGTAAACAGAATTTGACTTCTAAAGCCAGAACTTCTTTAATTTTTTCTGCATTACAGTTTATTTCGGATGCCATTTTTAAATAGGGAAATAGGTTGGAAAGAGCTGAAAATTAAATAATGAGAAATAAAAAGATTTTGGTTGAATAATTGTTGCTATAAATTTTATTGAAATCTTAAATCAAGTTCATCCTTTAATAATGTTTTCTTACAGATATTTAAGATTAAGAAAAGGCATTATGAAAATCTTAGAAGCAACGATATCGTTTCACATGCACCTGAAATCCATCGAGATAATCGTGCTCCATAGTTGAAGCGATTTTTTAATGAACTAACGTTCGGGATGTCCGTCCAATTCGGTATCTTTTTAAAAAAATCAAACTGTCAATTATTAGAGATTTAGAAGGTTTCTTAAAATTATAAACAATAATTAGCCACTTTTAGTGATCAGATTGTTCGAAAAGTTATTGATTTTTTAATCTATTAAACCACTGATATTTGGAAGTGCTGTTTAAAATGTCATTTTGCTTTTTAATTCAACTAAAAAAAAGAATTCAATTGAATCATTGTGTTACAAAATAGCGTGAGTGCCAATTAAAGAATGTATTTAACACGAATTAAAAAGCCTATTTCGGTGTTAAATTCAGGGAAAGCTATTTTTTATTTTAAATTTTGTATTAGCAAAAGCACGAGACTGAATATTTCGATGCATAAAGTTGAATAATTTATTCTTTTAATTAAGTGCCGCAGTTAAATTTCTGAATGAAGTCAATCTGAAACTTTCATACAGCGAACTGTTTGTAATTCATTGCTGCCATTCGATAAGAAATAATAAGAGATGTTTCTGTACTGCGTACTTTAGTAATGTATATAGAAATTTATCAAAATTCATTTTTCCTCTTAAGTTTTCTATTTAAGATTGAAGTGGGTTATTACCTGATAAATAAAAAAAATGGTTCATAATAAAAAAAAATTTTATTACAAATTTTACTGAAGCATTTTCGAACCAAGATGGTTATTTTGCCAATATTCAAGGGCGTAAAAGGCAAAAGCACTATGAGACTCTGGAAATCCAAATTCTTTTCGCATGCATTAGTGTCCTTTCAGTGCGATCGTAAAATTCTTCAATAGATTGCATTATTAAACAATTTAAGGAGTTCATTCACTTTTGTTCAATAATTTATAAAATATCATTTTCCTTCTTCCTCTTCTCAGGAAGAAATTAATTTTACTTTCTCATTTAAGTAATACAGATAAAGTATACTAATCGCCAAAATATTCGAACGTGAAATTTTCGACGAAATTCCGCGTTTTAGACCTCTTTGAGTTCGAAAAATGCATTTCTGGAAAATGTCCATCTGTCTATCTGTGACAAAAATAATTTAAAAACAGTTTTAACTAAATCTGCGCTCAGTCTGCAGATTTCAGCCAAAGTTTGAGTAAAATTTGCTCAGAGGGACTCCGACTGTTCGAATATCAGTTAATGTGATCATTACAAAACGAAGACAACTAGACGGGTGAAATTTGTCAAACAGATTTAACGTCTATAATGTAGACGCCTGTCAAATCTAGCAAATGGTTGTCCTTCTGTCTATCTGTACTTTCGGAAACATGTAAACTAGTTAATTCAAAAATAACAAAAAGTAAAAGCAAATTTTTGCCAAATTTTTCGTTCTAATCAGTTGAAAAAAAAACTAGTCTAAAATACAAATTTGATTTGTGGATCCTATTAATATAATCTAGGAATTGATCACAAAAAACCTCACCAAGAATGGCCCGATGAATTTTTTTAAACTCTAAATTAACACCGAATGTTAGCATAGCGTAACTATTGTAAACCAAAGCTATACAAGTCTATTATCTGAAATAACATTTTAATTAGAATGTCTGCCAGAAGGTTTTGGGGGAACTCCAACTGGTTTTGCAATCATTATTATATACCTGAATTATATTGTTTCAATAGTATGAGTGAATATACTGCGGTTTTTATTTGAATTACCTATTTTGACAATTTCTACAATGCTTGTTGTCCATACAATTAGACTCAAAAGGTGAGATAAAAAATGGTGTTTTGCCGAAAGCTTTAGAATGGTAACTAATTAATTGTTATTAGTTAGAGATGAGTATCCTAAAAGCTCTTAAAATTCAAACGCTGTATTGTGCAGAAGTGTAAACATTTCGATTTTTCTTAAATATAAAATAATTAAACCCAGATGCAGTTGAGGGTACAGAGGTTAATTAATGAAAAAAAAATGAAATCTACGAACTCAAATTTCAAGTTATCAAGCGAGAATTTTATTATTTTTAAATCATTAGTTGTCTTAATTAATTTGTCATTAACCAGTTTAACCGCTTGCCTGACTATCCCTGAGTTATCTCGGGTTTGTATATATTGCAGTTAATTATTATCACGAGAAAACACGGACGAAGCAGTATTTGTCAGTACGATTTGTTTCATCACGGTTTTATTCGGCCTGGAATAAATGAAAGGAAATATTCAGCTTTGATTAACAGCTAGCCGAGTTTTGTTGGTTTCGTGACTTTTTTGTTTGGATTGATCACTTGTTTCCCCAATTGTATAGTATAAAGAAGTAGACTAGTAATGTATAAAGAAGGACAGTTAAGTTAAAAGTAAATAAAATAATGGCGATGATGCGAGATTGCAAAAGCGATGATTTTTTAGATAGCGATTATGAAAAAGTGGATATTGAAAATAGTGAAAGTGATTCTTCTGTATGTAGCTTTAGTAGAGAGTGTAGCTTTAGTTCCAGTGGTTCGGAGTAGGACGATTTGCCGGCAGCTCGTCAGGGGGGGGGGTGCAATTCACAATATGAAATTGCCACATGCACTTGCTCGTTTTGCTTTTACTGCCAACGTGGGTATGAATATGAATATTGATATATTTTGAAGTTTTTCTATAAATAGTTTGGCAATGAATAGATCGACGAGATACCAATGTACAGAATGTCAGGTATCACTTAGTGTTGCCCCTTGTTTCAAAAACTATCATACTAAGACTAATATTTAACTTTTTGGCATTTGCCTGATATAATTTGGGATAGTATACTAATATTAAAATTAAATGCTTTTGCGCCTGCAAAAAATTAAAAATTCAACTTAAAGCCTACATATTTCGTTTTGTTTCGTTTCCTAATATTTAATAATAAAATAAGAAGAAATGTAAGGATTTATTGCAACTTTTTTTCAAAAAATTCTGTAAGGTAAGAGGCTAAAAAACTGGTTTGAGATAGTGAGGGATTTCTCGTTTTAGTCTGTCTCTTTGTATAATATTTTAATTCTTTTAAACTTTCATTTTCAATTTTTCTAGCTGGCAAAATTTTGGATCTCGACCGATTTTGAGATGAAAGAAACAAATCATTTTTCCAAGTATCGACGCATGCGTAATCTGATAGACTAGTGATTGTTTCAACCCAGTTTAAACTGGTTAAGGACGTAAATTAATTAAAACAATTCGTGAGAATTCAGATGATGAATAATTTGGAAATCAAGTCGTAGCTTTAGTTGGCGATAAGTCGCCAAATGTGACAACCTTCCTTATTATTTTCTATTAACTCCAAAAGCTAAAAATGGATTGATCAAAAGCGATAAACCGTCAATGTCTTGCCTACATATTTTGTAGCTTCAAAAACCTCAAACCATCATGTGTTCACTTGATAAAAATAAATAAATGAAATTCTATGCAGATTATTGTAACAATAAATTTTGCTGAATTTTTTAAAGTCAAGATTTTTATTTAATAATTTTAATTTATACATATATAATTAAAAACATGAAAGGAAAAGTTTTTTTTTTTTGTTTCAAATCATTTTACATGCTCTTAGGTTCCTTCTAAACATTTGTGATTCACAATTTAAAGAGCAATTCCTGCACTCTAGAAGCAGACGAATGGCAATGATACGAAGGGTGTCTTGGCAAGCACCTGCGCTCAACAACCTTTTTTCTTTCACTCGGCTGGAACGAACAAATGAGTCGAAGAAACAATACAATTTGGGCATAACTTTTTAGCCATAAAGATTATTATTTTGATCAATATTGCAAAGAAGTGCAGTTAAAATATTGTATTTTTTAAAAATCTATGCGATTTAATTAAATAATTTGTCCAAATAAAGGCATTGATCATTAACGAAATTCTACTCAATTATTCAGAACAGGTGAGGGGAATTTCTTATGGCTGATGCCAGTAATTTGTAATATCAACATTCGTAGTCTTCTACTTTTTTTATTACTCCTGGGTTTATGTGTGGAGTTTTTAGAAGGTGCAAAGCATTTTGCTTAGCATTTATCTACTTTTAGTTGGATTTTCTTTTCCATCAGCCAGGTGAGCATTGAGACTTCCAAAATGGCAGAACTGGTTCTGAGGATTTCAGTGTCATCAGGAGCAGAAAAAAGATTGTATTGATGTTGTGGTTGATGAAAATATAGAACCACGTGGATCTCTCAGATCGCAGTCTAAAGTAGGATTATGCATGCGTGGATATAGACTTTCAAATTCTTCAACTAATAAACTATGTGTAATTTTGTTTCTTTTTCATGAGCATACACGCACACACACACAACGAAGGTAGAAAAATATCAAGTTAATTGAAGGAAAAAATAAAATAAGAAATCTACTCTGATGACTTTATCAAGGGTCACCATCAGGCAGGGTTTCCAAAAAGGAAATTTTTCTGTAAAGGTTCTGATTATTTGCCCTAGAAGGAACCCAATTGTAACCCGAAAATCCCCCGAAATTTATAAAAAAATGAAATTACAGAAACAAACAAAAGCACACAAAAATAAACTATAAAAGAAAAACAATCAATAATTAAAAATAACAAGTAATATAAAAAATTTTTTAATTAATTTATACTTAGCTAAAATAAAAAATTTCGTAATTACCTAAGTTTTATTAAATAATTACAATTGTTTTTATGTTCCACTTTACAACGGAAGGAGGGGTGCACTAGCTTCTGAGGATATGATCCCTGAGCATCCGAAGGTCGAAGTCTGATTTCTAACTCACATACATCACAAACCCTTTTTACGGAATGATTTATTTCATGCATTTCATTCATTCATCCACGTATCGTAATTTAGTTCTGATGCAGAGAGCGATCACCTCTCACCCAGTACCCTCCAGTGGTATTAATCTCCACATGGAAAATTTTGTGACCCCGACAGATTTACCGTCCACCACAGATGGAGAATCTTCGGGTGGCAAGTTTTAACTCGCAACTCAAGGGATGCGAATCAAACGCCCTATCAGCCAAACTATCACGGCGTAACAATTGCTCTTAATATAAATAATTGATCAAAAAATTATACTGGCATTGAATTTTCAATTCCAATTGTGGTAACACAAAATGGGTGAATTTTCTACGCCAGTCGGGGTAACACAATATATATTAGAAGTTTTTAATTTTCTTTATTCTGTATCATTTTGATTCGGAAGTACTTCTAAATAAATCGGAAAAATCGATTAATTAACAATATTTAATTTTGAATTCATCAGACATTATGAAAATAAACAGAATCGTTTAAAATAATCAGCCGAAAACATGTTAAGCCAAACCTCATTGATGTGTGTATGTGTGGGGAAGGAACTGAGTTCATTATTTATTTGGCGGTGGAGAAAAGGAGATTATTTCCGAAAAAATTAGTTTTCAATTAATTAATAAACAACTAATGAATTAATATTTGAAAAAACTGTATTAACATCAAATGTCATCTACTAAAAGTTTTAAAAAAAGGAATTTTAACTTAATTGGATGAATAAAAAGTATTTTATTAACGATTTATAATTTAAACAAGATAGATAGATATAGGGAGAATGTGGGCTAATAGTATTAATTGAAAAAGAAGAAACAAAAAAAAGCAAATAGCACACCAGTAGCTGGTGAAAATATTGCAAAGTATCATAACTCATACGTAATTTAAAGGGTTTTTCAAGTCACTATTGGGTTTAGGCTCGCAGAAATATTCAGACCCTTTTCAGAAAAAATCCCTGGAATCTCTGCCTGATGGTAACCCTTGATATGTCTCAGGATGAATTTCTTTTTTTATTTTCCATCGATTAACTGGATATTTTTCTACTTTCGTTTTGGCCGCCTTTAGTAGTGGCAGCAGCATAAGCTCTTTCTAAATACATTTGTTTTATTATTATTATTATTATAGCTGGCCTTTTTGTTCCGTAATAGTTTTAAGATGGCAATTTTTTAATGTTTTTAATGATTATAAAATTGATTACTTTATATATATTATTCATTTAAATTACATTCCTGTACATATGAAGGCATTTAGAGCATTTTTATAATTGGTCAGTTATCAAAAATGAGAAAATTCAATCATGAAGTTCTCATTAAATCCAGATAACACTCTCAAAATACCATTAATGCTACAATGCTGCTGATATATATATATATATATATATATATAAGAAGAAAAACAGTTATACAAATGAATACGCTCGCAATAATAAGCTCTATTTAATAAAAGGTGTAATAAACAAAAAACAGAAGTTTTTCAAATAGTTTCAGTGTTTATTCATGACCAGCCGCATTAAGAGACTAGTTGACTAGCCGTATTAAGGGACTAGAAGGCTTAGAGTATTGCTTATCATTAGTTTAATTAGGATCTCACTCAAAATCTGATGTTCACAATTATGATAACAAAGTATTTTTAAACATCAAATGAGGACATATTTATCGTCAACTTATAACCGTGCACCTGTCCTTTGTATTGCATTTCTGAAGCTTCCCACTACAATCAAAAGTTTTGGCAGGATAGTTCCCTTAAAAACTTAAGTGGTCGAGAAATCTATTAAAAACTGTATGTTATCTTTTACAGTAATGTAAATCTACCTCTGCGATTTCTGAAGTCGAAAAAGAGTAAGAATTTTTCCTTAGCCTTCACAATGGGAGAAAAGCATGTTATTAAATATCTGATGAAGCTATCAAAAAAATTTGAATTTTATTGCAGCAATAAAATTTACTGCTAAAAAATTTGTAAAAACCTTCCTTTTACAATTATATTTTCCGGAATTGTTGCTGGAAAAAAACGAATTTTTTACTTAATTATATAAAATGTCAGAAATTTTACTCAAAACTTCACATTTCAGAGCATATCTGAGCCAAATTTGATTGTTATAAGTCAAGGAAGTACCTGTGTTGTGGAGGGCCAACACACACACACACACACACACAC
>JAOUZG010051511.1:1286517-1350437 GCA_026289955.1 Argiope argentata | reverse complement strand
TATATATATATATATATATATATATATATATATATATATATATACATATATATTAAATGAAAAGATTTTGTTATTTACACTTTTTTACACTTTTTACTTACACTTTTTTAAAATTGGTATTTTTCAAATTCCAACTTCTATAAAATCTTTGGTGAAAGAAAAAAAAAATTTGTTAAATTAATATCTAATTTTTAATTTTTTTCAAATTTGTCGAAACAATTTCTCAACATGATCTGCAATTCCTGAACAAGAAAACCGTTGTTATGTTCATTTAGAAAAACGTTACACGTTTTTTATTTGGGGGAGGGGTAATGGAAGATATTGCATCAGCCGGACTTCATTACTTAAGGAGAAGATAGTGTAAAGAAGTCGTAAAACTTATTTCTCTTTGAAGAGACAAAAGTTCGAACATTGTTACTTTTGGCCAGCGGTGAGACGATTCTACCTTTGTTGCGCATTGTGTTTCTCCCGCTTTGATGTTACCCCCTGGACTTGAATAGAATTAGATAAGAGATCACCCATGCGGTTTAAGGCCCTTTGAAGAAGGAACCATGTCAAAACACCAAAAGTAACCATTTCTTCTATGGGACCACCCGAACTGGATAGATCATGGACCACACATGCGTTTGGAACCCTTCGAAAAAAGAAGTGCTAAAACCTCCAGATGTGAATATTTCCCTATTGTGAAGGGTCTGCTAGGAAAGGGGTGAGTAGAAAATATTCCCATGGTTAAATGCTTACCATTGGGAATATTTCTGAAGAATTATTGGATGAACGGCATCTCCAGCGCACCAATGTGAACTTGAGAGACGGAGTTTGACCTAAGTTAAAATGGAAGGTTTTGGAAAGGAAGAGACGACGAGCTGATCTGACGTGACCAGCTGATCCGACCAGAGACTGGACGAGACGAGCTGTGAGCTGAACTGAGGAGATGAGAGACGCGCTGATGAGATACACGTGATCTCGAGTTTACTGATTAAAGATCTACCGGAAGTAATCCGTAGATTTCTTGAGCTACTGCAGTAACTGTATACGCTAACAGCCTGTTAGTTTTCCTTGTGATAGTCGTGGAACTATTATCCCAGATGTAAATAGTTCTTACCATATTAATCTAGAAGACGTGTTTTTTTTATTGTATAAAGCTGTAAATAAAACATTTGTGTTTAAACGATACCCGTTTATTTGATCAACCAAGATCAAGTCACTACAATAGAAATAAGCTTATTTTTTATTTAAGAACTAGTTAATACTTTCTAAAGTTATTTGTTAGAATTTTGAACAAATTATTTGACAAACTTTTAAATTAGAAATTTGAACAAATGTGTTTTATGCTTCCTTTTAAGCTAAAAAAAAATGTTTTTAAAAGAAATTACTGATGAATGGATTTTTAAT
This sequence comes from Argiope argentata, assembly GCA_026289955.1. Lineage (NCBI taxonomy): Eukaryota > Metazoa > Arthropoda > Arachnida > Araneae > Araneidae > Argiope > Argiope argentata. The sequence continues at coordinate 1,349,045 of JAOUZG010051511.1, read as the reverse complement.
TCGCATACTTGTATTTTATTATTGCTTTTTCAGTCTATTATATACAAAAATTTAGATAGATAAAATGTTTCAAAGAAATTCATTCCAAAGGACTGCAATGTTGTTGAAATGTAAATATTATTTCAAAATGTCTTTTCATAGCTTCCCACAATCTAAATTTTTTAGAGATTGACAATTTCATGTCTCGATTTATAGTGATATTTCTATGAATAGGAATTGCATTATCCCGTAAAATTCTGGGGCCCACTTTATTTGGTGTTAAAGTGTCAGCTAGTGAACCGTACGGTTTCAAGTTCGAGACCCGATTCCACTGAAGAACCGCCGTGTAAAGGCGTATGTCACACGTTAAATTCGTCAGGACCCAACAGCCCACCGCTGGTGTGGTAAGGTAGGAGGGGGTTCAAGCATCATCCTCGTCATCTGACCGCTATTCAAAAGTACGAGTTCTATCCCCAAATAGCCCTATAGTTTCTTTATAACGGCACGTTAACATAGCTAACCCCGTAAAATTTAGTAATAATGAAACAAGAATCATAGCTGTATAGTCTAATATCATTTTATGAAATCAGCTATCTATGAATCACATTATCTTGTTAAATTTAATTAGAATAAAACAAGCTATAAAATCAGACATTCATGAATTACACTATCCTGTAAAATTTAACAAGAATAAAACAAAATACATACATGTATAATCAGATATAAGCAAATAGAATCAACTATGTTTGAGTCACATTATCCTGTTAAATTCAATGAGGATGAAACAAAATGTGCAGATGTGTAATCTGATATAATTATACGATTCAGTCGTCTTTAAATCAAATTATCCTATAAAATTCAATGAGATCAATGCAAGGTATGAAATCAACTATCTATAAATCACATTATCCTGCAAAATTCAATATGAAAAAATAAATAAATAAAAGAATAATAGATGCACAGTAAGATAGCAAGTTCTGATATCATCTGTCTTTGAACCACATTATCATATAAAATTCAATGCGGGAAAAAAAAAGATGCGTATGCGTAGATGCATAATCAGGTATCAAGACCTATTAATTGAATGAATCAAATTATTCTGTAAAATTCTTCGTGAGAACCCCCCCTCCCCCAAGATATATAGATGTATAGTCAGGTATCAGGACTCGAAATTAGATATCTGTGAATCATAATATCTTAAAATGTACCGAGAATAAAACAAATCACGTGGTTGCAATTCCGAGAAAGACTCATTTTCTGTTTTCAAGAACTTCCTGAATTATTTCCAGAACCTTTATTTCATTAGAGCGATTCCGAAACTCCGGTCCCTAACGCCAGTCCTTGATTGTCCGTCGGTCCCCAGAGTTGTTAATTTCTCCAGTTAATCAGGACCGGCACCCCCTCGTTCCCAACTCGATCAGTGCGGAGACTTGATCTAATTTCCTTTCGACGAGAAGTGTCCGACTGCTCACTTGACCATTATGGGGTGGTCAAGTGATTTAGTAACTGTGGGGAAAAGAAGGCTGATCGCTTTTCAGTCCACTGGAAATCACAGCGGTCAATTTTTCTAAAGGGTTCCACCCTCCCCCTTTTGTATAAACATCTGTACTTGACGGTGGAGGGGAGGTTTGTATTTCATTAGGAGGACGATGTTTCATTCTGGACGACATTCAGGCTTTCAGTAGCCATGCCCTATAAATCAAACTCTGCAATACGAAGAGTGATTTGATTTCTATGTATGACCGTTGATATGGAAATGCACATTGCAGTAATCGTTTTATGTACCACTGTTTCCAAAACCAAAGATCGTAAAAATTTTCTAGATGTGAAAATACATTTCGCAACACCAAAGGATTCAAATCTATTCAAGTTTACATTAAAGCCTCTTGACAAACGTAAATATACATGTCATTCAGATTTGTATCATTTAAAGCCGATATAACTAACATTTCACACTTTGTTTACATTATGTGTATAAAACAGCGGAAGTGGTCTGGACTTCCCGGACTTTCTAATAAGTGTCGTCATACTTCCGACCCGTATAAAAATTGTGAAATCTAGGTAAGAATTTAGATACCACCTGATTTTTATCACATTTTTACTGGCTCACTTTCTTGTTTGTCTCTTCGGTGCAAATTCCGCAACCTTGAAACTACTTTTACATGAAACAAAGATTTGAATCTTCAAATGCATTTCAGAACTGAATGGCCATGAAATATTAATTCACATTCTTGTCTGAATATTTTGCAATAGATTACAACTTTTTTTCACCGATAGGTGGCGTCACGCCATGGCATGAATTCATTAAAAAATAGTTTAAAATTAATTGTAACTTCACTCAAAAATAAGACTAAAACACAAAATAATTAGTAAATATTAAAGAAAGTATTTTCTATGCCACGTTTTTAAAACGATCTTAAAAGTATGAAACAACTTCTTCAAACCTCCTACAGACCGTCCTGAGAATGTGTGACATTGTGATTTTAGAACTTAAAAAAATTTACAACCACATATTTTCAGTATAATCAGTTTGAGGTTAATAAAAATTATTTTATACTTTTTAGACTCTTGCAAAAGAGACATTTATTATTATTTTTTATTTAAACAAAAATTGTTTTCAAAGTGAAGCACATGAGAGTTTTGTATTTCGTAATGTAGTAATAAAAGTCGAATATGCATTTTGGACTCTTTTTTTTTATCTCCGTATTGTTAAAAAATTAATACAGAACAATCCCATTTATTCCAGTTCTTGCGTTTTTGAGTTATTTCTTTAGTATACAGAATGGTAATCAACTCTTCCCCTTGATTTAGGCGCCCCGGGTTCGAGCATAGTTGTTCTTTACTTTGTGTTCTATTTGTGAAATGTATGAAGAATACCCTTGTGAAAAGATGTGCAAGTCTAGTGTCGTTTTCATATGAGGTAGAAGTCAGACTTCTGTCCTCGGGGGGTCAGGGGTCTTGTCTATGATAAGTGCCATAAGTAACAACGACAAATTTGATTCAAACTTAATTAAAATCCACATTTAAGATTGTTAAAATTGTGTACCAAATTTCATCCGTTGTGTTCTTTATATTGTGTAGGTAATATGTTCTCTTTTACTAGAAATAATAGACAGATGGACTTCCTGTGGATGCATTTCGTTTAAAATGTAAAAATTATCAACGAATTTGAAGTAAAAAACACATATGAAATTCCCTTCTACTCAAAAGCGTTTGTAGGTCTAAAATGAAGAGTTTTGCCAGAATCACCACTTCGAATATTTTTATTTTTTTCATATATTTCGTATGTTCTTTGGTTTTCTATGAATATGCTCTAATCTGAAAAATATGAGCAATAATGAAAAGAAAATTCTTTTGAAATATAGGTATAAGGAGTGAGTTATAATTAATAGACATTAATATTACATGCTATTATATTATTTAATTAAATTATTTAAAAAGTTGGCTGTGAAAATTTGTGGACAATTTTTAAGTCCATACCAGTTTTTTTATTCCTTTATATCTTTAGAAACTATGATTTATGAAAATGATGAAAAAATAAATTTTAAAGGTTTTGAATTAGCTTATGATTAACAAATTGCTGTTCAGCCATCATAACATGATATTTTTCTTTGTAATGTCGTAAAATATCTATTTTTAATTCGGATTTTAAATTATTTCAGATACATTTTAAAACAAATATCTAGACTATCTACAATTTAAAACGACTAACTATTTGTATGACTGTCTGAGCGTAACAAGCGGAAGAGAATAGGCAAAATAATGTGACAAAATAGATATTCTGACATTTACTATGCCATTTTGCACATCTGTGATAAAAAGCATATCATAAATTTATCTGACAAAAAAAATTAATATAAAAAGGTGTGCATCAAACAAAGATTCTAAAAACATTTTCAGTATATAATACTGTTTATACTCTAATTTTTAGTCAAAAACTGGATTACGGCGTAACAATCATGAAATTATCAATATACCTGTTGAATATTAAAAATTATTTTCCACTTTTAATGTCTTCCATTTTATTTTTACTACATAGGTATTCAAAAATCAGTGAAACTGGAAAATCACAACTTGACTACTTCGACTTGCACAGAGGCACTTCGATAAAATTGAATTACCACCACACGATTTTTGGGGAACTGAAATTGAGTCAGGGGAAATCATTGTGACGCTCAATTCCGTCATTGACCGGAATGGCGACCCCGTATCATTTCTACACCCACCCAAAAAACCAAGGACCAATCACTAAATCGTTATTTCTCATCCTCATAACTGCGGCGCCTCCCTTTTCTGAAATTTCTTTTCTATTATTGATAATAATAATTAAAATATCTTTGTTTTTGGCACACTACACGATTGTGTCCCCACTAACCCCCCCCAAGCTGATGTAGATTTAAAAACTTTGGCATATATATATATTGGAGGGTACAAATATGAGATTGAGAGTAATTTCTTAAAAATGTAATTAAAATTTTAGTTAATTAAATATTAATCGGAAATTTTTGATATAACTTTCAAAAATATTAGAATTATGAAAAAAAAATTCTATCATTTTAAAATTCAAAAAAAAAAAAAAAAACCTATCCTAAACACCAATTTTTGTCGTTGAATTTTTTCTTTTTTAATTCAATTTAAAAATATTTGAATATGTTGTGGATAGTTTGTAACACATACTTCATCGTTGAAGTGAAACTCAAATTGTTTCGTTTCTAATAAAGTTTTATTTTTTTTCCTATTTCTAATAATAAAAAATGAACTAAGATTTTATTATTAGAAAAGAAATGTTTATTATTAAATAGATATTATTAAGTATTTAATAATAAAATATTTAATAATTAATACATAATTTTAAAATAGATGTTTCAGTAATTTATTATTAAATAGATGCCTATTCATAATGAATAGTCATCTATTTAAAGTATACTTTTAATATAACTATTGCAATTTAGGTTTAATTTCATTAACATTCATACATAAAAAAATTTTTAAATGTGTCGATTTAGAAAAAAAATGTTTTCCTTTTTTAAAAATATAATTGAGTGTGTAAAAATATATTATCTTTTTTATGACTTGAAAAATGGTTTCTTATTGTAAAGCAATGAATTTTATTTTTGTTGAATGAGTTATTTTTTGTTAAATAACTCTTTTATTTTTTTTTGCACAAATTGTGAAAAATATTCTTCAAAACTATTCAATACTGATCAATTCTAAATTTTAAATAAATAAATAAATAAAAATGTTTAGGTTCACCCAAACAATTTTTGTATTAACTGAAATTTAAAAATTTTCCATTTTTTTCAATTTAAATTATTTTATTTGGGATTACAGAAGACTATTCAAATGCTATGCACAAGCAACGAAATGATATTTTAGCCCTTTGTACTCGAGCGGCACCGATACGGCCGTATCGAAAAAGTAATTCGATGCATAATTATTCAAAATAAAAAGGCTTGTTTATTGCTCGAAATTTGTGTGTGTGTTAAAATTGAATTTCTCCGTCTTTTCACCATTATGTAGGTATTTTCAATAATCAAAATTGAAAAATAAATAAATAAAACTTCAAAATGATGCACCGTCCTGAATGGTGCCGAAGAAGAGACATCGAGTGCAAAGGGTTAATTAGTAAGCGCTATATGTCTGCTGCAATTTTTTAAAAAATATACCGGTGAAAAAGCCATTAGGAAAAAGCTGCATAAATTGTTTTATCAAAGATTTTAGCTATCATCATTTTGATAAACCATCTGGTCACCAAAAGTGACTAATAAATAAAGAGTGTGTCAAGTTTTGTTGAATTCGGCTCATTTGCTTCAATGGATATGTGGAACTTACAATCATATACATAGCCACAATGGCTTTTATTTGTATGTGCAGTGGTTACATAACTCTACTACCTTTTCTTTTCCTACAACTATCGTTACCTTATTAACATATGGGTATATTTCCCATGATCCTTCTAAGTGTTCTTTATTTGATGGTATTCAAATCGTGATTTTTCGTGTTTGTTTTGTCGTGAAATGTAAAATATTTTTTTGTATTCCATTTGTGTACAGTTCTACGGAATATTTTTTTCACAAATTGTGAAAAATATTCTTCAGAACTCTTCAGTCCTGACCGACTCTGCATTTTAAACGAATAAATAAAAATGTTCAGTTTCACCCAGACAATTTTTGTATTAGTTAAAGTTTAAACATTCTTTTTTTTTTTTCAATTAAACTTCATATTTTATTTGAGATATTATTGAAATGGAATATAATTAAATAACGGCTCCTGTAATTCGTCTGCTTTTTTCATCCATCTCCTAATAAAGTTATAATTTGTCTCATCCCTCTGCATATTAAAATAAAGATAACATGAAATGTTTCAAGAATAGTCTAAATTTCACCGAATATAAATTGTTAATTTAATCATATTTTAATGTATATTCCAGCCAATTTTGCAAAAATAGTATAAATTTTCACCGCCTTCAAATAAATAGTCAGCTTAATCATATTCCAATGTATATTCCAGACACTTTTTCAAAATTTCATGAACATTTATACAAGAAAAAACTTTTATTTGATCTATTCATTGATGCTGCCGTTGGAATCGAGAGGATATCCCAGCAAAAGAGATAGGATGCGACTCGAAATTCGATCGAAGCCCTCCCCTTTGTGATGTCCGAATTGCATGAGTGGACGCTTTCCACTTGATCATCCGGCTCTTCCTTCCGTCGAAATCCTTCCCTCCCAGCGCGAGTTCCGGTCAAGTCACCCCTTCCACCCTTTCCTCTTCCTTTCGAGCTGCATCTGAAAAGGGTAGAAAATCTAATGGGAAAGCGGTGGCTACATTTTTAGAGAAAGATCTCACTAGAGAGAAATGGATGGAAAAATATTTTATTGCATCGTAAAATCATGCAGAGTTGTGGGTTTGGTGAATTTGAAGATGTTTGCTGTGTGTAAATGCGCAGTTGTTTTTTATATTGTAATATTTTGATCCTGAAGGATCAGACATAAGAGTAGTGTAGCAAAACATTTTTTTATTTCCAGCTTTATATATGTGCAAAAAAAAAAACCCTTGGTTTTTATAAAGGTTAATATTATTTACAAAAATCCCATAACATTCGAAAATTTAATCATGAAATAGTTAATCGATTAAATCCCCAAAGACACCAAAAAGACGACAACAGACTGTTAGCTCAAAATGACTACTCACAAGGACTGCTCTAGAAATTCGCTGGTCTTAACTGGGAATATCCTAATAAAAAACCCAAAACAACCGGATATTCTAAAAAAAAAAAAGACTTTTTAAAACATTTTCGTTCCTCTGGTTTCCCCTTCGGAAGCCTCTCACTGCCGACCCGGACAAAATAAAATTACCGTATTTTATATCCTTCAGATATCCGCCTCCGACTTTCTCATTAGTAAACATGAGTTTCGCATCAATAGCTGCTGAGCAGCATTTCCTCAATAATTTCCAGTCGATCGTGGGAATGTTTGTTAAGGATCTATATTTGTGGCTGACCCCTCCCGAAGATATATTAATTATAAGAAATTGGCAGCTGACATCGGCTGAAATGCTTTTTGGTTTGGCACTTAATGACAACAGTTACAACAGCGTTACAACAGTTACAACAGGCACTTGTTACAACAGCGTTTCCTGATGAGTTGCGGACTCTTCGTAAGGGAAAAATGTTTAGCATCTGTATATTTTGACGTTCTTCTCCCTTCAAGAACATGATTCATCTACTTAAAACAACGGGAAACACACCTGCATCCCCATACCTGAATATCAACAAATGTCTATACAAAATGACTTTCCTAGTGAAAAGGATTCACATCTGACTGTCTGTATGCCCTTAACTAAGTATGGGGCACCGGGTGGCGTTACATATGGTCGGAATATCAGTTACCATGTGAGGGAAAAGTGGAAGCGTTGCAATATTAGTCTAGTTGATCTAATCAGCGTCACTTGGAAGTAATATATTTTTATATATTAAATTTTCTAAGTAAAAACTACCCTTTATGAAATAGGATACAATTCAAAATAATTTTACTGTCTGAAACATTTTAAATAAAAATCAAAATATCCATTAAATCCGATAAAAACTTCAAAAACTAATTTTTTCGGTGCGTTATTAATGTTATTGCTAATTTAATTAGTTAATGATTTTTGTTGAAAGTTTTCTACAACTTTTCAGTTATTGATTAAAATTAGTGAAATTAATGAGAAATAATTAATAAAATTCCACAGGAATGAATCTTAAAACACTGAAATATTTCCAGTATTTGTTATACATTAGTCGCCTTTGGTGGTTGAGTTCGCCATAATATTCTCTATATTTATTTTCTGATAAATTATTTAAATATAAGTTCTTGTTCATAATTCTATCAAATTAAAGCCTTGTTATTTTAATAATTTAATTAAATTTTATTTATTATTTGCATGTTAGAACATGATGTTGTTTTGGGGATAAGATTTTTAGCGCCAGCAAAAATCCGTAGGCGAAAAATTAAAATTTTATTAAACAAATTAGCTTTTAATAACCCAGGATCATTGCATTTACAAAAGCTCTGATAAAAAAAATAAGTTAATGACTACTGCTAATAAAACCTAGAAAAATTTCATTTTGAGCGCTAGGTTATATGAAATGGAATAAATAGGAAATGCGATATTTTTTTAACAATAAATGCAAGTCAAAATTTTTTGGATAGTTTACAGTTCTAAAGTGACTCATTCAACGAAGCAATTAAAATGAATAAAAATATAATTTAACTTATATAAACTGAAATATGCATAGCAGATTTAATTTTAATTTTTTATTTACCTTATGCCTTACTAGTGGCGACCGTCCTTTAACATCAAAAAGGAATTAAAAATATAAATACCATGTTAACTTATTATCTAAATTTCCCGTTATTTAATTTCGCTGTTTTATTTTTCAATCAAATGATCAGAATCCTTTTTTTTTGTCAACAACGGAAGATAATTACGTGGTAAAATATTTGATGAAGAAATGATAACTTTTTTGAGCTGCTAAGTAATCTATTGGTAGAAATAAAAAAAACTGAAAAAGATTTGCACGGAACATTAATTTGGCAATTGTAATATATATATATATATATATATATATATATATATATATATATATATACACTGAAGTGACAAAAATCATGGGATAGCTATATGCAAATATACAAATGGCAGTAGTATCGCAGCGAAAAAGTATAAATGCGCAGTTCGTTTTCCAGATCTTTCATTTGTGTTCAAGTTATTCGTGTGAACAGGTTTTTCGTGATTTATGGCGACAGACTTTGAACGTGGAATGTTAGTTGGTGCTAGACGCATGAGTCATTCCATTGCGGATATCGTAAGTGAATTCAACATTCTGAGATCCACAGTATCAAGAGTGTGCCGAGAGTAAGAAATTTCAGGCATCCCATCCTATCATGGACAGCGCAGTGGGCGACCACCTGCACTTAACGACCGAGACCGCCGACGTCTGTGTAGAATGGTCAATGTTAATAGACACGCAACGCTTCGTCAAATAACTGCAAGACGCAATGTGGGACGTACGAGGGACGTGTCCGATAGGACTGTGCGGCGAAATTTGTCTTCCTTGGGCTATGACAGCAGAAGACCGATTCGAGTACCTTTACTGACAGCACGACATCTCCTGCAGCGACTCTCATGGGCTCGTGAGCATATCGACAGGTCCTTAGACGAGTGGAAAACCGTGACGTGGTCAGATGCGTCACGATTTCAGTTGTTACGAGCTGATGGTAGAGTTCGAATGTGGCGCAGACCCCACGAAGCCATGGATCCAAACTATCAGCAAGGCACTTTTCAAGCTGGTGGTGGCTGCATAATGGTGTGGGCTGTTTTTACATGGCCTGGACTCGGTCCTCTGGTGTAACTGAACCGTTTATTGACTGGAAATGGTTATGTTCAGCTGCTTGCAGATCACTTGCAGCCGTTCATGGACTTCACATACCCACTCAACGATGGGATTTTTATGGATGACAATGCGCCATGTTACCGGACCAGAACTGTTCGCGAATGGTTTGAAGAACATTCCGGACAATTCCAGCGCGTGATCTGGCCACCTAGATCGCCCGATATGAATCCCATCGAGCATTTATGGTATATCATCGAAAGGTCCGTTCGTACCCAAACTCCTGCACCATCCACATTTTCACAATTATGAACGTCTATACAGACAGCATGGGTCAATATTCCTGCAGAGGACTTCCAACGACTTGTGGACTCCATGACACGTGGAGTTGTTGCACTTCGCCGAGCAAAAGAAGGATCACACACCCATGACTTTTGTCACATATATATATATATATATATATATATATATATATATATATATATATAATTAAATTCGAAAATATTGGATTTTTTTTACAAAAACAGTTTTGGAATTTATCGAGAGAAAATTTCAAAATTCCATTTATTTTTAATTTATAATTTAATAAAGATAGCACTGATTTGCACATTCCCATTCTCCAAGGTCATGTGTGTCAGATTTGGAACTGTATGTCTAACGACCTAAACACACATTTATTATTAGTACAGATGGTCTTTTCGTTGGTCTTCCGGTATAGCAGTTCGTTACGTTTTGGCACCCTCATAGCAGCAGTTATTACAATAACCTTGAATTTTAAGCAGCACCATGAAAACAGATGCATTAAATTATTCTCTCATTACATCAAAATCTCATCGCTGTAAATTCTTGCTTCAAATATCTATTATAAAATAAAAGATAAAGTAAAATTGAACGTTTGGATTTTTATTGTTGCAAACTATTTATGAATTCCCCATTCGTTTTTACTACTCTTAAACATTTAACCCTTGAAGTTTGGAATCTAACTTGCACATATTTTTGAAGAGGAGATTAATTGAAACAGGTTTTCTATTCTGAAATTTAATTGATTAAAAAAATGAAAATATTGCCATTTTCCCACCAAAACGTCCGAATTCATTTGTTCATCGGAAATTGGGGAAAAAAATCTAAGCATGTCTCTATCAAAAAGCATATCTGTATCATACTTAGCAACTCTAAGTTAAACGGTATGTCAAATAGAAGTCAACGCACTCGTATTAGAAAAAATATTTCTTAAAATTTTCTTTCACTCACTGGCTATGTAAAGTAATTACTGACAGTGTTAAGAGTGCCGTATACACGCCACCTACAATTTTCAAACGTAATGTTATCCTATGGGAAAATATTGTCCCGTGTTTCGTTTGCTATTACGGTGTCTTTATTATAAAGTCATTTTGCCATCGCAAGAGGGAATAAAAACACAGGTTTCTCCCGAAGGAATTTTTTTTTCGTGCGTGTCAAAATATTTTTAAATATTTAATAAAAATTGAAAAATGTCAAGGGCGCCTTTTAAACGATTTTTTAAAAAAATCTGTCATAAATAAAATAAAACTAGCAACTGAAATACATTCGTTTTGGTACCTTCTTTCCGATACATATAATTTAAAAAAAAAAAGAAATTAGGAAAATGTGTAAAAACAGCATTTTATACTTAAACTTGGAAGAATAATTTGAACTCCCCCCTAAAGTTCCTTTAACTCCTCCCTTTCGCGGAGGAATACACACTAAACCCTCCTTTTACCACGTGATGGATTGTTACTTTTACTATCTGGTCTTCACCCCGTCTTCGAATTTCCCCCTAAGCATTTTCTTTCTGCTTTTCGTTTTTGTTTTGTTTACCATCACAGCTGTGGTCATCTGCCCCTTCACAATCTACACTCGTTTCAGCGAATACTACCGCAACCCTGAAAACAACATTAGTAAACTTTTGTATAAGAATTTGAATTTTGCATATTTAACAGCATTTCCGGACGGGCTAATTGGTAGTGATAGAATTTCAGAAGTAAAATGCACAGCAAATATTGCTCCTGATGAAGTAATAAAAGTTTTTAAAAAAAATTATTTTGGAAAATAAGCAAAGATGAAAAACAACCATTAATAAAAATCATAAATATTATTTTCAAGTGCGGGTCCAGCTGCATATAACCCACACATACACACACAACACAAAAAAAACTTTCATTTTCAAAGTGGACGGCAGAAAAAATTATTCATAAATCCAAAATTTTGGCAATGAAAAAATAATTAAGATTCTTTTAATTTGACTGTTTATTGCCGAAATTCGTTGATCTCAGATGTCTCGAATGAATGAAACTTCGGATCCATTTGCGATTATACAGGATCAAAAGGAAAAAAAATTAATGGAAAAAAAAGGAGAAAGCACTAATGCTTTCATAGCTTTTTTTCTCTGGATATTTTTATAAATGTACTTTTTTACATACAATTCATAAATCAATGCTATTTTGCCTGCATTTTTTTTTGTAAAAATTTTATTTATTTGATCTTGTGTTTATGAGATTTTGTACATACATTTATCTTATTCATATATCTTGCAATAAATAATGGCTAATTTTATTATAAATTGAAAAATAAGATTGCTTTTATCAGAAAAAAACAATTAGCGGTAATAATTCATTTAAAGAAAGTAAGATTTAAGAAAATTTATATATTTTTTTATTCTTTACTAATACTTGAATATTCTCAAGTTTCTGAATGGGTTTTCTTCAAAATCGTTGATATCAATAGTCGTAAAAGAGTAAAAAATGTATATACGTGTATATATATTACAATAGTTCACTAAGCAATATCTTTATTAAAAAGTCGTCTTTGACGATCAGCTGGTTCAATAGTAGAAAAGATATCTAAAGCTTTACATATTTTATATAACTTGGTTTCTAAATAGCCTTTTTTGAAAAAAATTTAGCTATCAAATCTTCAGTTTTTGATAGCTATATAATTGTGTCATATTATTATGTAGGCCTTAAATAGTTCTGTTCATTATATTACTTATCTCACTAATTTTCTGTCAGAGTGCATAAAATTTACACGATAAATTAGAGTGGAGAGGTTAAATTGTAATTAATATAAACGTTTTTTCATGAAATCAAGTACATTTTTTTTTAATTTGAAAATTGAAAGCAGAGTCGTTCAGTATTGAAATTGTATGTACATTGCAGAATAATTATTATCATGTCAGAACATATTTTGGGAATGAGGTTTTCTGGTGTCAACAAAAATCCGTAGGTGAAAAATAAACATTTTAAATTTTATTATTCGCACGAGCATATCGAAAAATCAGCTTTGAATAATGCGTTGCCATTGCATTTACAAAAGCTATAATTAAAAAAATTAATTAATGACTACAGCCAGTAAAACCTACAATAACGTTATTTTGAGCACGTGATTATATGAAATGTAATGAATAGGAAATGATATTTTTTTAAACAATAAAAGCGAGAAAAAGTTTTTTTGGATCGAGAGTTGTTTTTTTGTATCAATGAAACCATTAAAATGAATAAAAATATAATTTAAATTGCACGAGCACGTGGTGCTTGGCCGTTCAAGAAATTATGTTCTGACGCGATATATTGAAATATGCATAGCAGATTTCATTTAAATCTTTTGTAATCTTCATAACATCTTAAAGAATTATTCAACAGAAATTTCACAGATTTTTCGCAAAATTCAATTTTTAATTTTACTTTCAAAACATTTAAATGATGCAAATATAAATATTTTATATGACTTCAGTCCATAAAAGTTCTTATAAAAAATTATGAAGTTTACATTTTACACAGTCCTTTTGTCCTAAGGAATCATATTCTGAAAAATACTCTTCATACTTCGAGTTTTAAATAAATAAACTTCCTGTCTTCTGCTATCAAACCTGTTAGTTTTTACATATCAATATTAGATCAATCAATATTTCCATAATCAATAATCAATCCAATCACCGTCGAGGAATCCTGGTAGCGTATCTTTAAGACCGTCTATGAAGTGGTCTAAAATCGTCAGCTTTTGCAGAAGAACGATATTCAAAATTCATAAATTATTCCGTTTTAGTGAATGATTCAGTTGATTGGAAATCAAAAATGTTTTCTTTAAAATATTGATGAAGGAAACTGTGTTATCATTAAAAAGATAGGTTTTTTTTTTTTTTTTGCTTTATTGTTATGCAAAAATTAATTTTGTGCTGTTAATAGTTTCGTCAAGTTATAGCATTGTAAATTTTATAAAGTTTTAAAATCTTGTTATTCTTTAATGTAATAAATTATTGGAGGTATAAGGCTCAATGTTAGTAAAATTAAATAATATTATATTAGAATATTATCTGTACTGAGTATAAATAATACTGAATGTGAAAGTTTTTGTATAAGTTGAAGTTTAAACACTTTCGTTTTTCAAGTTCCTATTTCAGTTGAGAATATTGAAAATTAAAAGAGATGCATTGCACAAAATGTTGAATGGTATACGGTTTTTAGAATAGTAAATGTTAAATGTCTCATAGAATTTGAAGTTAAATATACTCGTGTGTGTGTGTGTGTAAGCAATCAAGAACAAGTTAAGTAAATTTTAGCAACCATAAATCTGAATTATAAAAATTAACTAAAACTAAGTTAGTCACTGCTTTTATAACAACGTTTTCTTAAATGACAAAACATAATACTTTTTAATGTGTAGGCATTTGTGTAACAATATAATTTACAGCTATTTGTTTAACTATTCCTGGTGACTTAGGAGTAATCATAATTTCTATTTCGTACGAAGCAATATTCCTACCAAATTATTTAATTGAATCTCGCACAACTTTTTAAAAAACTTTAGTTACATCCAAATAAACAAAATTGCTGACAATCTTTCAGAAATGCGGAACAGTCTTGACTCATAATGAATGTGTGAGAGAGAAAGCTTTGCAGTTATTTACTCTCTGTTTTTCTTTTTCTTTGTGTTTAATGTTAGTGACCATATTAACCATATTTTATTGAAACAAATTCTTTAGAAATTAGATTCATTTTATGAAAAATCTCTAACTTCTTTTTATTGTTTCCATATTATTTTTTTTATTTATAAGTAAAAAAATATTAGACGAATTTTCAGTCTCAAATATTCCAGATTCTGATACAAAAAATATCAACAAATCCTGGCTAAGCTGATGAATGGTTGTACTTTCAAAATCCAATAAATAATTAAAACAAAATAAATTTAGAAATAATCACACAATTAATGGTTTAAAAATTTTCAAAACCAGGAGACATTCGATCCAATATGTGCATTTTACAATTTAATTCATTATTTTTCCTTCCAATTTTTTTAAATTGTATTAAGTTGGTTATATCCCACGTTTAGGAAAGCTGAGGAATAGAATTCATCCTAACGTTATTTCCGAATTAAATATATTTATCTTTTCTTTTTAATGTGATACAAATGAGCCATTTAATTAAAATTTAGGATATTCTCTTTTTTGCAAAAATCAGGCAGAAATCTGGAGCATCCCAGCTACACAGAAACACCAGGCAATGTTGCACAAGTTGAAAAATACAACTTAATTTTTTTTTCATTTCCTTTCTAATTTAAGACAATTCAATATATATTTTAAATAAATAATTTATTTAAAAAATTAAAAAAGGGACATTTTATTAAAATTCACTGTTAGTAATAAAACTATTGAGATAAAGGATTGAACCTATTCTTCGGAAATGAGTCCGAAGTCTTACATTTTCATATACAAGTAGATCTTGCCCATCCTCCTGGATTGAAAAGTTAATAAACGTAATTATTGTAAAAAATAAAGTCGTGTCAAATAAAATTCTATAACTATTAAATTATTTAATTACTCCTTCTTAATTACAGGATTCTACGATATCAACAGAATTATGAAAAGTAATTAAATGCCTCAAACTCGAAGTGCTTCAATAATTAATCAGTGATGAATTCTATGTTCTAAGAGCCCTTCTAACATTCCCGCTGCCCTCAGTACGATTTTCTGTGCAAGCAGAGAAAATCTAAAATATCTAGCTCAAAGAGTAACTTTTCCAAACTAGTTTGGAGTGAGGGAGAGGGAACCGTGTCGGTTTCCGAGAAGCCTCCACAATGAGAAAGGGCAAGTTTTATTGGGGGTGGGTCAAATGACCTTCTGAATGTAACACTTCCACACAGCAGTATCTCCTGGGGACCAGGAATTCTTTTCTGGTTGGGTGTTATTCGGCTTGTCAATCAAACCTTTTTAGCTTCTTCTTTCGTTAGCTTAGTCACCGCCCTATCACCCCCACCGATAGGAGGCGCTTTCGTCGACATCGAGTTTTTTTTTTCTGTATATGGCACTCTTAAGAGATAAAACAAGAGCCAAATTGTCGACATTTTTAGACAGTTCTTTACAGATATTAAAAGAAGTTGAAGCCATGTAAATGTATTTCTGTAACTATTAAAATGTTTTATGAATCGAGATATATTTGAGATGAATTACGAGTTTTTTTTTTTTTTCATAGGGAACTTTATTTTAACCAATCGAGGTTAGTTCATCTCACCTATAAGTGCCTATTTGGTTTTCGGGTCTAGTTTTCTTTATTGTAATTAAACGAGGAAGGCAAGAAAATTATTAAGTCATCCATTAAGAATATTTTCAAAATCTAAAAACTAAGTTTTGACTCTTATCTTAGGGTTACCTTTTCATTCGTGTGTAATCATTTATCAGTGAAAAATAAAATCAGTTTGAGCCAAATTTATTAAGAATTAGGCCTAAGATTTAAGTACCTGTTTAGTTTATGTTTCCTGCATAAACATAATTTATGTCAAAATAATTCAATTGGTCAAATGGTCGATTTGCATCCTTTAACTTACTTTTTCTCTCATAAATTCTGGAAACCTGCAACGCAGTATATAAAAATGTATAAACTGCAAGTACAGACCCTGCTATTTTAACTCGTCACGTTACCGGCAACTGCTTCTGTGATTCACTGGGTTTCGTTCACATTGAGATAAATAGAGAGCTCAGTACTCAATAATAATTGAGAAAACACGAATGGTATCTGTGAGTTTCGGTATTTCTTCTGGTATTGGTGGGCAAAAGTATGAATTTAAAGAATTCTAGCCTTTAGGGCTTTTTTTATCTTGCCTTCCCTTCCGTCACATGTTGAATACTCCGGTGCACACTGTACAATGTTTTAAATATTTGATTAGTTATAATTAGAGTTTTTTTAATATTTCATGCAATTCTTACTTTTAGCTCACACTCTCCTATATATATCTGGTTCAAATTTTCAATCGTTAACAAAACATTTTTAATTCATCCAATCAAGTTCACATAAATTTTTTGAAAACTTTTAGTGGATGGCATTTGATGTTAATACAGTTTTTTTTTGAATATTAATTCATTAATTTTTACTAGCTAATTAAAAACTAACTTTCTCGCCTTTATAATAATTCTTTATAGTTGTTGTAGTTGTTAGGTCGGGATAGCCTAATTGGTAGGGCGTTGGAATCGCATCCCTTGTCTGCGAGTTCGAACCTGATCGCAAAGTTCTCCATGTCGGGAGTTATACCACTGGGGGTACTGAATCAAAGGTACTCGTTATTTGGATGCTCAGGGGTCTACACCCTCAGAAACTAGTGTACACCTCCTTCCGTTGTAAAACGGAACACGAGGACAAAAATTGTAATTATTGAATAAAAAGCAGCTAAAATAAAAATTTTGCTATCTTCCTAAATTTTTCCTAGCATCCAAAGTAGTAATTGATTTTAAAAAATTGTTTTTTTTTATATTACTTGTTTATAGCTAAAGCCTACAAAATCGAGTTACTGATTGAAACTCGAGAAATATATGAATAGAAGGGAGAAGGTGTGTGGGGGGAGAATTGTGCAGATTTTAAAGTCATTTGTAGTTTTGTCAGATCGTCCATTTCATTATTTTTTTTATCCTCCCCTTGTTTTTGATTTAATTTAAATTAGTTATTTCATAGATATTTTCCAAATAAATGTATTGATTTATTTTTGGCAATAAATAGATGTCATAAAATGTTTCAGTGAATAGATTCATTTCAATTTGAGTGAATAATTTCGTCAGGACATGGAATTTATGAGGAAAAAAATAAAGTGAAAAAACTCTAAGAACCTCTAATGCTCTACAATTTCTTGTAAGATTGTAGAGAACATCAAAAAGAGTTATTTACTCGCATTTTTTATATTCTATTTCAGGCAACTCGCATTTTTTATTTTCTATCTCAGGCAAAAAAACATATTCTCAGAATCTATGCTTCCTGCAACATTTCCAAACTTCTGCCCCCAACAATGTTGATAATTTGCCTGCTGAGATTTAGCACGGGCAGTGCCATGTTAAATCTGCTCTCCTATGAATTAACAATGAATAAATATCACAAACCTCCATTTAACTAAAACACACATTTACCACTGATTGAAAACACCAGTACCAAGCATAGGACGTGTTCATCCAGTCTGCAGTACATGCTACATCGAGTTGGACCTGGAGGACCAACTTTACAATTTTACGGGCGAATAACCCTTCTGTTTTCCAAGGCCCATATTTCAATTACCGGTTAACGAAGCGCCCGTTGCTTTGCGTTGTTCCGAGGATTTCCGAAATCAATCACACAATCTGCTTTGGGTCTCGAAAGAGAGGATGGGGGGAGGGGGGAGTTGATACATGGTAGTTAGGAAGGGGGGAGCAGGAGCTTACGAGCTAAATGACAGGCGAGTTAGGGGGGTTTGTACCCAGCTGTCGGGGTCTCGCTTTGACAAGATGACTCCCTAGGGTCTTCCCGGTTGAGATGATGTCTGCATCAGGCGTGGGTGACTCCCGTGTTTGTTTGAAAATGGAAAGGAGGGGGACAGACTGGTCTATACCCCCACGGGAACCTCACAAAAGTCGTTTGACATTCATAGGGTGGATTCGGTAATCTGGAAAAGTCCGGGCGAAATTGTTCAATCCGCAAAAGCCGGATCGGCCGCAGACTGTGGCGAGGTGATGGTGAGGTTGACTCTGCCTTCGACATCATTATGAAATAAATCTGAAAGTCCTGGCTGTTTAATGAGAGGCAATAATGTTGGGTAGTGGAGCGATGGTAATCTTCCAGCTCCGTTAATTACTTACCATTACTTTATTCAAAGAACAATTCATGTAAAAAATGAGGGAAACAATCATTATTCTCTTACGTTGTTTTTAGTTTGTCAAGTATTTTTTCCTGATCGAGTCAAAGTCACATTCGAGACTGACTTCAATAGGGCGATTACACTCCCTTGAGATATTCTCAAGGGAGTGCAGAATTAATAATAAAAAAAAAATACTTACAATTATAAGAGTTTGAAATATTGATTTTAAAAATTTCAGTCCAAACTTTATTTTAATACGAGAAAACCCATTTTGTAATGACAAAATCCTTATTAAATTCATTATGCCAATAAAGAAATTCAAAAATAGTGCAAAAGAAAATGATACACACAATGAATGAAAAATTTAAGGAAATTTTTTATAAGCAAAATGTACCGAGTAAATATTCAAAACAATTCAGGAAGAATCAAAAAAGAAATGTCCATTTCAACTGTTTCTCACTATTTATTATAATTGCTTTTCAATTTGGGAGAAAGGATTCCTACCAGAATCTGCAGGATAGGAAGGCATCGGTTCTTAGGAGATAGTTAGAGTCCACTAACATTTACATTGCTGTCATTCAATTTCCATGACAAACAACTTAAATGGTTAGAAAGAAATCAACTATAATGGAGAAATGTTATAATATTTTTAATTTTCGAAGATTCTTAAAAAGCAAAATATTTTTTCCCCGACATCTAAATGAATATCATTTAAATCATTAAACTTAACAATTGAATGAGATTTATATTTAAATTTCACAATTCTGCTAAATCAGTTTCGCGATTTAAGTTTAATGAGTTGAAATTTCAATGAAAGGTAGGAATACGGCCCAAGGTGCATATTCTTGCCGAATGTCTGTGCCGCATAAAACAGATTTACCTCAAATGGTTTTTTTTTTGTACAACGTCAGCAAAAAACTATATTTTGAATTATATAATCATATGTTTTAGCATATAATTGTTTTTTAATCATTATTTAAAAATTGTTTCATCATATTTTCAAACAATTTATATCATTAAAAATATAAATAAAGTTTAACTTGCTCCAGTTTGTGCCGTGAATGCATGAGAGAAATTAACCTTTATCAGCGTGTTACTATCATTTCGATAAAATTTCAAAGTAAAAAATTTAGTAGAGGAGAACATAACCGAACAAAATGGGGTTTTCAGCACGTATCTGTGAGAAATGAAAAATACGAAACAGAATATTTATCTATTATAAATAAAAATTATGTCAATGTTGCGTTTTATTCGAATTGCGACTGGTAGATAGCGAATACGTAGAAAATTGTGATTAGTGATGAAGATATTTAGAGATCATGACACATAAAATGCCGAATCAAAAATTTTTGGCAGCTTTGATTCCAACGAGAAGGTTAATTTCTTCTCATCATAATGATGTAGGTGACATTCTACAGACCAAATCGTCTGATTTACAGCGACCCAACTTGGCACAGGCATTCTTTAAGCAGCAATAATATACATATTGGAGCGATCTTTTAAAAATTTCTTTTAAAAACTTAGTTAATTAAAAAGAATAACATTATTTTTGCATCCTATTTAAATTATAAAAATTGTCTTCAGAATGACCTAGATATCTTCCAGTTTAATTTTCTCTATTTTTAATTGGGCTGTTAATCATAAACCAACTTTTGAACCCTAAACAAAATTTGTGGGTCATAATGGAGGTCGAGGTGGTCTGGTGGCAAGGTCTCGGCTTCGGAGCCGGACGGTTTGAGGTTAGAGACCCGAATTCCCCGAAGAACCGCATTATGTATGGGTCTGATGCATGCTAAATCCGCCGTGGCTAAACGGGTTGTAATAACTTACATTAATTTGCGTATAACGCTGTTAAGCCAATAAATATGAATTTCAATATGCGAATCATGCAAAGAAATATCGAAACAACTTTTAGGAGGACTTGTGGACTCTACGACATCTCTAATTGGTAGATATCGGGACTAATTCCTGGTTAAATTTGTAACTGGCCCTATTTCATTTTCTAATTTTCCTTCTGCGCAAAATTTAAAAATGGATAAAACAAATTAAACTGATCATTTATAAGTGATTAACTTATTATTCAAAATATTTTCATATATTGCATTTCTTATTGTTTTAAAAATTACTATACAGTACAATGAATTTTTCAAGATTTGCAACATTTTTTCGCTGGCAGTATCTTTTTTTCATAACCACTATGTTTTGAAAGTTCGCAACGTTTACAAATAAGGTTTAATTTCAAAACCAAGCAACAATAGAAAGCTTCTAAAGTGGGACCATTTTTAAATATTATTGCTATTTCCGGCTATATAATTATGTAAATAAGGCTATAGATAGAAACTGCATAGCACAATGAAAAAAATGGTGCAAGGTTCCTAAGAGGATATAAGTTATATGGCTATCAAATTTTTTGCATTGTATTAAGCCGAGTATTAACTTGAGGCATGTTGTTTCGGTTCGAGGCCCCAGTTAGATGTCAAATTAACCAGACTGCGCATTGGTCATACTCGCCTTACGCACAAACGTCTTTCGTTTGGTCACCGATGCAGGGCGCCGATGTGCTCAGACTGCAATGTTTATCTCACAGTTTTACACATTTTAATTCAGTGTCCTAGATTTCAATCTCATCGTATGCGGTTTTTTAATTCATTAACATTGGAGACGCGTGAGTAGGTGAAAGAGCCCCCTCACGAGAACATCTTTGAATTTTTAAGAGATATAAATTTTATCCATTTTATATGAATACCAAAAGGATTTTAAACATTTTCTTGGAATTTTTTCTGTAATTGGAGTCTTAATTTTAACATCTTTTTTCTTAAACTTATTAGGTTCGGTTTTTATAAGTGTAAACCATAGCTTGTATTTTAACGTTCAGGAAATATTTTCTTCAATAGATCATATGATAATATAAACGTACCACTTGTTTTGGCACAGCATGGTCAACTTTGACTCTTGCGCCTTAAAAATCCCAACATCCATCCATCCATGGCTATCAAAATAAGAAGTTCAAAAATATGTTTTTAAGGAAGCCATTAAGATCTAGTTGTAAAACATGTAATTAATCATGTTATGACTAGGGGGACAATTGCCTCGAAGAGATTGTCAGTTGGATGAATCGGTCAGTGTTATGGACGGACTATGCTAAAGGGAGCAACCGGCCACCACAAATCCTGTTAATACTGCTATATTCAGTGGTTTTCCGGATGGTTGACTGTACACAAGGAGAAGCTGTAAAGCATATTTAATTGAAATTTTGGAAATCTCTTAAATCTGCCAAACAAATTGTTGTTAAATCGAACACTTAATTAGTAGAGCTAAATATTTTGGGAAAACACACATAAACACTGTTTAATAATTCAACAGCCACATACACATGAACCTTCATTATTGAAAAGTTTAAAATTCTTAATTCCAGGAAAAAACCCTTAAAAAATGACGTTTAAAGTGTCATCATCCAGGTTATGTCAATCAAGCTCTTCTCATGAAAAATCCGTAGCAAAGCCATAGGCAAAGTTACAGTCCAACAGCAACAACTAGTCACGCTAAACAGAGGGCACAATGCCCGTGCACTGGAGGCTTCATTTGCTCAATCGCTTGTTGAAGCGTGTCCGGTTATTGTTGGAGCAGGCGCATGGTACAAAAGAAGGTGACTGCGACAGTGAAATAATTAATATAGCCCCTGGTTTTTTTCTGGTATGGGCAGCGGGGGATACTACTAGGGTGTGCTAAAAAAGGGTGTAGGGTTGAGGGGGAGGGTTGATTTCATCTCGATAGAGCGATATCACATCTTGGTACGCAAGGCTGAGCCCGCGGGGTGGTTCAGGGCCTGTAGGCTCGCCATCTGTTGCACGGGGCGTCGTTTTGAAAAGGACTCCCTACAGCGTGGCTTTAACAAGCCAATATCATCTCTCGATAAGTTGAGGGATTTTGTCCGACACACCGCAGTGTCATTTTGTCGCATGCAAATCGTCTGCAGTAAAATGTTTTCGTTTTTATATCGTGACACTTGTCGGTCGTGATTTTATGTTAATAACTGAAATCCTTCCGATGGTGCTGTAGTTGCTGCGATTTGTAGTGACCCGTTTTCATCAGGTGCTTAGTTTTGCGGGAAACGGAAATAATTCCTATTAATAATAAAGAAGAGTGGGTGTTTTTTAACGTATTGATGCTCAATAGGAGATATTATTAACCTTAGAGAAACCAATTTAAGTAAGAAGAAACTTTGGAAAATAGAAATGTGGGACTCGCAATGGATTTTTTTTTTGGATTTTTAGCTGAAATATTAATTATTAAAAATTTATTAAAGCATGGACGATTTTAAAAAATGAAAATTTTGATTAATTTAAAGTTTATTGAGATTTTGGAGTTTTTCTGTGATGACTCAAATGAATATTATTCCATAAAAATTTCATGATTTTCATACCGTTTTTAATTTAAAATTTTTTAATGATGTTAATTAAGTTGCTTTTAATATATCAAAAATGTAAATAAAAAATATTTTCTATATATATTTTGTCAACAATAGATTTTAATATTTCTAGGAAATTCAAACTATTTTCGTTGTTTCATTAAGTTTTTAATTGAAGGAATTTATTTTATTACTTAGAAATAGAGATATTGGTAATTATCTGCACTTTTTACATGAAAAATCAGAAAATAAAATTATATTACTGAAAAAGACAATGTTCAATTTTAAATAGTTTACTCAGGTACTTAAATTTCTAATGGCATAAATTTATCATGGAACTTGGCTCATTTAGGTAAATTCCTCACCCGTCTTGAGAATCACGGACATCACATCATGTAATGAATAATTGATTCAATTTAAATTAAACTAACCCTATTATCCTTTCCAATAAGGCAATCACCAAAGGCGGCTTATATATTATGCATTTTTGCAATGGTATTTTAAATATTTTTTTATCATTTAATCAAATATTTAATTACCTATTTTCCCCAATTTTATGAAGTTTATTCCAGTTAAAATTAAATTATTTAATTTAAATCAAACAAAATCTATAGTCCTGAATTATAATTAAGTGGGTACGAAAGGCGGCTAGTAATAATACATTTCTGCATATTCTCAGTCAGATTTATTTTCTGCAATAAAATTTAAATCGATTTCATAATATTATAATATATTTAATTGCTGTGTTTTCTTTCATTGTTGAAAGTCAAAGAAGAAAAATCCTACTAATAATCTGTGAAATTTATATAACAAATAAGAATTTAAAATTACATTACAGCAGTCAAATTTTACATTGTCATAAAACAAAGAGATAAATTTCGGTGAAGAAGTTACTTTGGAAATTATTTTGAACAAAACTATTTAGATACTATTATAAAGTGAGATTTGACTTTATTTTTAAGGTTTCAATAGCAAGAGATAAATTTTAAGGCTGCTAATAATATAAAACGATTTTAGTATCTTTAATATTTTTACGTTTATTATTGTATTACTAATATGCATAAGTTAAATAATTAAGTTAAAAATAAGTTAAAACATAGTTAATTGGTGAAAGAACAATCAGTCGCCGAAGGAGGTGAGTATTTCATCATGAAATATCGCTTTTTGGGACTGTAATTAACATAGGACTTTATTTTAACTTATAATTCTTTTTAAGGCCAAGGGGAGAATACTTCCAAACAAATTCCTCAAGTTTTATGTGCAGTTATATCGGTAAATATATATTCTCACAAATTTTTTAATAAAATTGAATCCTAAACGTTTCGGTTTCTTATTTCACACAGAATAAGGCATTTTAATTTAGTTATTTTTTAAAGAAATTAATTAATTAATCAAAATTCATTTGCCTAATAAATTAAATGAATTACTTTTCTTGAATCTTTATCAATTCTAAAAGTATTTTAGTATCCATTACTAGAAAAAGAAATGTCCCTGTAAAGGATTAAATCTTTTTAAAAATCTTGGCAACGAAGCTTTTTGTGAATCTGGAATCTTTTTAACTGTTAATTTTAAGCTATGCATTTTATTTACTACTAAGACCTATATTTTTCTAAGTTCTGCAAGATGTTTTTAATCATTTAATTTATAGCGAACATTATTAAGTATTGAGCAGTATAATGCTTAGAGTAATATCCAAAAGTTGGGGTCTTAGTAAAACATCAGTACTGAGCAAACTGACAGTCCTGAGTTAATAATGAGAAAGAAATGCATACAATATGCATCCATAAGTAGCAAGATCTCGCAATTTCTTTATAAAAATTTATTAAAGTGTTTTGAAGGTCGCGGTGGGCTAGTAGTAAGGTTACGGTTTTGGAACCATAGAGCTTCAGGGCATATTCTAGCTAAGAACCGACTTTTAAGTATGGTGCGCTCTAGATCCATCGAGGACAAACCTTCCTCCGCTTATGTGGCGCGGAAATTGGAAGAGGGGATGTCATTTTTTGTGTTACCCTCATCACCTAACCATGGTTCGAAATCATGAAGTCTGTCCCAAGATAGCCCTATTGTCATTTTAAAAGTGGAAGTTAACTAACTAATTTTAAAAAATGCATTAATAAAAATGCATTTTTACGGAACCGGGGTAAGAAATAGGACCACAGTTTTGGGGGATACCTAAGAACAAAGGATTGTTTTACACTATTCTTATTGTTATTTGACTTTTTATTATCATTTGGTTTAAGGGAGCTTTGCTGACAAACTCATTCAAATAACTTCTGATTACTGTTTAAGCTGTATTAGAAAGGATTTGTAAATTTATTCATCAGTTTGTTTGCAATTATTTATATATTAAGAATTCAACAAGACCCTGATGTCAACTCTCTTAAATGCTAAGCTCAATTAAATATATTATTTCAATATTTTAGAATTGTTTAATAAAAACCGTTAATATAGATAATGAATTAGATGCGAACAATATTTGGAAAAATATTTTATTCAAATTGAAGTAGGATATTAAATCCCGAAAGTGTAGATAATACGAATTTCAAGACTCAAAACTATTTCGAATAACCCCTTCAAGACTTCATTCATACCTGATTTTTTATTTATTTATACTTTCATAAAATTTAACTGTTTCGGGTAATTTATATTAAAGCCTAAAAATTTCCAAGAACTATTTGAGAATTTGATTTATTTTTAATCTTACCGCTTGTAATTTAGTTATATCCAGCATTAACGTGAATTCATATTGCTTCGAGTTACTCTTGTGTGATTTGTTGTTCAGTATCGGAGCTCTTCTATTTTTCCCGAGAATGTAGGACCGCTGTCCACGCAGTTTTCTTACTTTTCTAACAAAATAAGCCAACAGCAAAAAAAAAAGTCTCGTTTAGTCACACAATCGAATACATCAGTAGCAGAAACCAACAAAAGAATGAACAGACGCATTATAGGTCTTCCAGCATTTTCAACCAATCTGTGCCGTTTTCCTTAATTGCCCCTTATCGACTAAAAGAACGGACTTTAATTGAGCAGGAGTTGTGCCTCCACTATCGCGTGACAGAGATTTGCGACCCTCCTTCTTCTTTTTGCTCATTCGTCAGAAAATAAGGCAACCTTGCTATGGTTAATTGTTGATGAACAGGTATGATTTTTGATCGGGAGCAAGTCAGTCAATCAATTGCTTTGCTAAAACAACACGCGAAATGGGTTGAATCAATACGACGAGAGTTGCCAAATCAGAAGTAGAAAATAATGCGAAACTTGTTTAGCATAATGCGAGATTACTTTTGTTTCACAAAAACATTGATTTTAGTTAAAATTGTGACAGTTTAAAACTAATTTTGAATCAATATTAAAAATAAAAGCGACTACAGGGAAGGTCAGAATGTGATTACATAACAAACGCTGGACTTTCCATAAAAGTTTATCTAAAATCTTTACGAAAGCGAATACAAAAAAGAAAACTTTTACAGCAATAAATACTAAAAATAAAGTTTCTGAAAAACTGATGCCAAAAGTAAATGGAAAAGAAAGTTCTGATCCCAAAAGGAAAGTTAGAAAGGCTAGACTGTCATCTCCCAACAATAACAAAATTGCTGACTTTTTGGAAACGTTTATTAAAAGTTATTGCTGTTTTTTACTGGGAAAATCAGATTATGATTACGAAACAGACACTGACTCTCTGCGAATGTTCGCTTAAAATTGTAACAGTTTTCCCTTCCTAAAATCAATACAAAAAAGAAAGAAAAGAAGGCGCTATTATGATGCTGAAAACTTGATTGACTTTTCGCAAATCGAAAAATATAAGATATTTTTTCTAAAATGAGTACCAAATGCATGGAAGATGACATTGTACAAAAATATTTTTTTTCCCCAAAAGCTGTTAAATTAACTTAAAATCAAGAAAAACTGTCTGTTAAGGAAATTAGTGAAAAATTGGAAAATAAACAAAAATTGTAAATTTAAATAAAAACTTATCGTTTTTACTAAAAGGAAGGAAAGCCAGACTGTGATTGTACAGCGAAAATATCAATTTTAAGCAAAAAATTATTTAAAACAGTAGTAGTTTTTAGTGCAATGCAAACCAAAAATAATGATCACACTATGAATGCACCATGAAAAAATTGAATTTCACTTGAACTAGTTTTAAAAAGTAGCATTCTTTTTCCTGAACTAGATACTAAAAAGAATGGAATGCTAGACACTATTCTGTTATTTAAAATTTCGCAAAATGTTTTTTTTAAATAAGGATTTTTAAAAAAAGAAAGAAAAAAGCTGTAATTTTTAGGGAGGAAAAAGTTGCATTAACTTTCGATTACCAAATTGAAGTTATTCTTGTCTAAAATCGAAACTAAATCAGATTGTACTTAAAAAGAACGATGTTGCAGAATATAATGACACTAAAAAAATTGACTTTTCTCAAAGATTGAAATTGAAATTGCGTCAATTTCTACGAAAATAAATGCCAAAAGTAAGGAAAGTTTGACTACGAGTTAACTACAAAAACGTCGACTTTATGCAAATTCGGGTAACATTTTTCGTATAGTGTAATTCTTATGGCTGCACCGGTCACCGATCATCCCCATGACAATCAACATATTGAAATTTTTTTCTAATATTAACACCAAAATAAAAAGGAAAACAATGATTGCGCTACAAAAATATTTAACTATCGCAAATATTTATTTTAAATCGTAGCAGTATCGTACTGAAAGAAATACCAGAAACAAAAGTAAACATTTCGGAAAATTTGAAAGTTCCCTTTTTCTTACTAAGTAAATATCAAAATGAATGGAAGGTTAATTCGGGTTTACACACACACAAAATAACCATTTAAATTTCGGAAAAGTTTATTTGAAATCATAACTGTTTTTAATAAAATGAGTGTAGAAAAGAAAAATAGACTCTATTATGATTATGTATAATTCATTATGATTATATATGAATTTCTTCAAAGGTTTGCTTGAAATCGAAGGAGTTCTTGCAAAAAGGAATATCGAAAAGAATGCAAGGCCAAACTATAATAGCACAACAAAAACATTCACTAATTTTTTTTTGAAAATTTCCGTAAATAAATCAAAATAATATAGTGTCATAACTTAAATTGATTGATTCATAGAATTTTACTCGAAGAAATTAGAAATATATTCTTAATGCGAAATTATTTGAAAAGCTATTTCTTCTATCCTATTGATAAATTTGCATGTCAAAACCGCATTAAGTTGAAATTTTTTTTAATTGTCGTCAACTAATCGCGATAGTTTCTTAAGATAATGTTTACGTTTAATTTTCAATTAAATTTCTTGTGCAAAATTTTATGCTCATGATTCCAACAACTAAGATTTTTAAATTTCAGATTGTGAGAGACGTTTATTCGTATTATTTCACCTTTTTATCTGCTTTGTTTGTATTCTGTTCAAGCCTGATGTTTACTCGATTTTCGAGTACACCACATAACTGAGTCTCATGTCTTCACTGAGTCTGAATCGTAGCGTATTGCATCATACACTTCTGTTTTGAAGTCTGATATCACAGATTTAACAAAGCCATTTTAATTTCTGCATTGTCTTTTGATATAGCGTAATTTCACTTTCTGATTCTGTAAACAAGTTGCAGACACAACAACAGACAATAACAGTAATAATTTTTTCGAAATATGTCATTATGTTAAAAACTCCAAAAATTTCAAATGTGTTAATATAAATAGAATGAATTTCAGAATGTTTATGAATATATTTGTTTGAATATAAAATGCTTTCAGTTTGAAATAATCTGTACGATATTCGATAGTACTTAGATTCGATAGTACTTAGATCGTTGATTTATTAAAAATAAGAAAAAGAAGAAGCAAGGGGGTAAAAAGATTTTATTTACTTGAAATTCTATAGATGGCATCACAAAATAGAAAAAAGTTAAATTCTAGAAATAAGTATTCATTTATCCGGAATCCCCAAGATCCATTGCTGGCAGTAAAGAGGTATTCTATTTTCTGCAAATAAAGTTATTTTATTACATTTAATGAACTTACGAAAAAATAAATGTAACATTAAATGATGTTAATTCTAAATTGAATAATTTAAAATAAACTTATGATAACTAAATCTGGTTGAATTACAATTTTAAATGGAATTAAATTTTGGTAAAAGATGCAAACAGAAATACCATAATAAAGTGCCAAGATAATTATCAATCGAAATAAAAAATGACAAATGTTCAGCTTTTCTCACAAAAGCTAAGTTTGGCTTCAAACGGATCTTGCAGCAATTCCGAGTGCAGCGAGCCTCGTGCTACACGCCTGCGTGAGTGGCAACTTATTTGCAATTATGTCTGCTCTCTCATTTGTTTCGATATATAATAACAAACAAAAATGAAATAAGGGGAAAAAAGGAATCGACTCGTCTTAATGGAGTAGGATGAAATGCGCATTAGTTTGAAAAACGCAAATGCAGCCTTTCAGAAATTCCAGCAGTTTTCTTTGAAGCATTCAATTGTATTATGAAGAAATACAACTTCAATGCTTACAAATTTTTTTAAAAATTTTATTTTGCATTGTCTTGCAAAATTAAGATTAAAGGACCTAATTTCATTTGAATTAAGTTTTCAACTGAACTTAACAAATTTAAGAAATGCAGATAAAAATAGAAATAATAAGGATCTAAAAATTTTTACTTCGTCAAATAAAAATATTTTAAATATTGTTTTCAATATATTTTAATAAATTAAAAAGAATTAAATTTCAATTATTTCATTTACAAGAGTTTTTATTATTTTAAGCAATTAAAAATGATGAACTTCTAAAAGAAAGGTGTACTTTTGAAGAATTGAGATAACTAAATAGAAATCGTAGTAATAAATTAAAAAAATATTTTTAAGTAATCAAAAATTATAAATAAAGTAATCTTGTTTGATTTTTATAATTTTTAAACGATATTCTTTCATATTTTCTATTTTTTTGACAACAGCCTCTAGAAATATTTGCAACGTAAACAATGCATATTCCATAATTCTGACGATTCTAAGTATAACAAGAATAAGAGAATGTATGCGAAAAGGTTATTTAAATATTTCATATAAAGGTCAAATCTGGACTCAGAAAGGTCACATAGCAACAATGAGCAAAGTGCTAAATGAATGCATACTTGTGACGCGATACTAGCAATCATATACTCGGAAAGAACTTTTTGATGAATACTATAAAATAAAAAACAAAAACAAATGTGCTAAAGAATAAAAACGAAAGGAGAGAAACTAAAAAGAAATATGTTTATCCTAATGGAGCATAAAGAAATATGCATTAGCTTGCAAAGTATTAATGCAATCCTTCAGAAATTCAAAGAATTTCAATTTTTATTAGCGCGATCGAAATGGAAGCAACAAATTGCATCGCTTCGAATAATGCATTGTTACAGCAATGCATATAAAAATAAGACTTATTTTATGAATTTATCTGTAAAAAGTTATTAAGTGTCTTATATATGGGAAGTTAATAAGTGTCTTAAGTCAAACAAATATGCATGTTATTACTTTATCATGACAAATGTAAAATTTATTAAAAACATCTTATTATTTTTGAAACAGTAACATATTTCGTCGTTGAAATGCTAGGATTATAATTGAACTTCAAATTCGCTTTATTCTTCGAGAATATTCTTCTCTTATCCAGGGGAGTGCAATCGAATGAAGCCTGCATAAAAGATCCGAGATTATTTTCTCTCAAAACTCGCCCTTTTTTTCTTTTGAAATATGCACTAGCTAAGTAATTGAATAAAGAAAAAAGAATGTTTCTCGATTGAGAATAAAAGATAATGAAGTTAAGAAAAGAGCGAAAGTTTCGGTCCTTAATCTAATCCGCATTAAGCGGAAAAGCTAGAAAATGTCTGATGGAGTTTTGGTATAATAATTATATGTTGAAGAAATATACCATCACATTGTTGCTTTTGTTGGAAATTTTGAAACGATTTGATTTGATTCGTTCGGTTCAAAAATATAATGTGGATAATAATAATAAATGTGGATAAAGAAATTAATTTTGGTTGTTTTCTCATATCATTTTTTTAACGATATAACAGAATCAAGAAATTCTGTCAACTTAAAATTGTGTTTGAATGTTGGAAAGTTCAAAAATAACTAATGCAATTTCAACGTAGCAATTTTCTGCACGTGCTTTAGAAATCTGCCATCACGGCGTTGCTTTTTGAGAAATTTTCCAATGATTCAATTTTGTTGTATTCTGCTCCAAAAGATTGTAAAAATAATAATGCTGATAAATTAATTCTATTGATTTCTCGCATTTAATTCAGCGCGATTAAGTAAAATTGTAAACTCAGTTTTAAAAGAATTTGTAGAATATGCTTTTATGCTGTAATAATTAATTATCCTGATTTCTAATATTTATTTCTGTGTATATGGTAGGATTGTAAAGTTTAATTTGAAAATAAAAATGGTCGAATATGATTTCTATACTCTAATAATTTCATTTTTTATATTTTTAAATCATTATTCTTATTTTCATGGTTACCTTTTAGTAATCATAATACATTTTGTATTTACTTTATTATTATTTGGTTTCTTGTTACTGTGCTTGACTGACGCATTTATCTTCAACCGACCTTTGATAATCAAATAATTCATTGCATATATTGCCTAAGATTAATTTCAATTAAATTTCTTATGCATAATTTAATAACAAGGATTGTACCAATATATATTTTTATTCTTAAAATTGTAGCAGACATCAAAGGCGTGTTCCTTTAATAGCTTTAGGCTATTCGTTCATGGTTTATATGAGCCATATTAATGATCAAGACCCATGACATCATAGAACTATCCGGAAATACAATTTTTTTGAATAGTCATCAATTATCCAGACATATAACTGTTTGAATAATCTATCTTTTAATTTCCGCTGTAACTATAACTTCCTTATTTCTCATATAAACTATACAAATGTTAAATAAAGTGCTTGTCCCTAAACATAAAATACCGAAAGAAAATTACGGGATTAAACTGGTTGATGGAATATTAAAGATTGTTTTAATATCAATTAAACAATTAAATCTAGTGTTGAAAATTATACAAAAAATATTTTAAAAATTTGTCAAAATTCAGAAAAATGTGTACGACATTGAAATCAATATCATTAAAATAAATTATTTAAAATTCTAAAATTAGTTGAAAAATTAGTTTTAAGCAGAAGTTATAGCGAGAAAACAGCAAAACCTAACTTAATCTTTATTAAATTAAAATTATAATTTTTAAGAAATCGTTTCGAAATGCACATTCCTGACTTCCTAAATATATTTGTTCCGAGTTTAATGTATATTTGTTTCCAAAATTTGTAGTATATTTGTATCAAATGGGATGCAGATATACTTAATAATTCAACTCAAATATGCAATACTTTGCTACGAATTACTATACTTTTATACCAAAATGTGTATATTTTGTTCAAAAATTCTTAAATTACTAATATTCATCTATGGATATTCACACATATCCTGGTTTTTTTTTTATTTACTGTAAGAAAATATGAATGTTCAACTTGAGGACAACATGTTCAAAAAATGATTAAAAAATAATGATCCTGACGGGAATAGAGCAATGCCCAGTATTGACCATAGTAAAAGGATTTTTAATACTCTCAGTGGTACTCCGAGTGAAATTCGCTGCAGTCAACGGCAACTCGAGCACTCAGTGCAGGAAAGATAGCACGTGTATGGAGATGCATTGGAAAATAGACTAAATTCTTATTCTAGTATTTTATTTTATTTTTCTTCTTAAATTCTGGGTTGCACAGAAACCTGCTTTAAGTGGTTATTCGCAGCTTTTGAAGCAATCTCGCATCACCGATAGAAGGCGGAAGGGGGGGGGGTTAACTTGCCCTTTTAGCCGAAATAACAGTGGTTCTATTAAACCCAGCTTCAATTGATATCGGTCTAAATACGGGTTTTTATTTTTTTGATGCCCTTCTAAATGTTGATTTTATTTTAGCAGCTAATATTATTGGTAAATTGGTAGCATTTTATTAACTTGACTCATTTTTTATTATAACAAAAGTCTTAACCGCAGGGTATTGTGACATTAAAATAAATTCCCGATCTTTGATCACTTACCTTCAAAAGATTCCCAGAAAATTCTTGCTATCACTTTGTTATCTGAAGAACAAAGAGGTGGTACAATTTTTTAATTCATCGGTATTGAATGAATTTCACTAAAAAAAGGCGTTAGTATAAACAAAGTAAAAGCTTTTATGTTTTAAGAAATGCAAATATATTTATTAATAGAATAGTTAATATCGTTGTTATACCGATATACTTATTTATTTTATCTTTTTTAAAAAAAGAATTTCCGGATTACTCTTTGTTGTTCTGTTGTTAAGTGGAAAAACAGTGAAGCCATCATTTAATTCCCCCCATAACAGCACTCATAGAACTAACAAATATTTCTGCACTCTACAGAAAAAATTATTTTATTTAAAAGCTTTTACAAGTGTGAGGGTTAATAGAATGTTCAATATTCTTGTCATCGCAAATATTTTTAAGTTTCTTTTGAACCCGAAATGCTATCTGATATTCGGAAACATTGTACCCCTAGATTTATTTTTCATAAATTATTTCCTTTTGTTCTATATCTGAGGACCGTACGAAAACAAGTTGCGGAATAAAAAGGTATTTATGTGCATGTTATTCTAAATTCATTGTGAAATATGATAATTTTAGGACAGAGTAATAATTATTTAAAACATGGTGCTCTGTTAAAACCTTAAAAAAATGAGTGGTACCTTTTCCGTCTAGTAAATTTTCACTCCCCCCCCCTTCATCTAAAAATTGTGATTCTTGAGTAAAACCAAGAACATTACGAGTACTCAGATTTTTATTTTAAATGTCTCGTACATGAGAAAAAAATTGAATATACATTTTCGAAGCTCTTTTTCCAATAGATTTAAACAGGGGGGAATATATATATATATAAGAACAACCATGTCCTAACTGGGACTTGAACCCGGGACGCTAGATCACGAGGAAGACGTGCTACCTCTGTGCCAGGATGCCGTATATAAGAGAGTAAAAAATGCAAGCTTCAAAAGATCTTAACATTATTCGAAAACAAAAATTAGAAGAAAACTTTAAACTCATTACAATACTATGAGCAAATCTTCCAAATTTCGGTTGTAAACCAAAAGATATTTTATGAACATTTCGCGGATTTCAGGTATGAGGATTTATCGAATTCATTCCCTTCTTTGAAAGTTTCCTCGTCTTTTTACTTTCTCATATACGTAGGAAATGGAAAGCCCAGAATCGTCGAAAAATTCGAACTCAAGATTTTGACCAATCACAGCGTTTTAGACCTTCCTGAGTTCGAAAAAACACATTTTTGTAAAATGTCCATCTGTCTATGACAATAATAACTAAATAAAGATTTGAAATGATTGGTTGAAATTTGGTATACGGTCTTTACACAAAATTAGCAAATTTCTGACAGATTAGAAATTAAATCTGTTTAGTTAAAGCCAGCCTGTCTAGTTATTTGAATATCAATAAAAACGAAAAGTATTAAAAGAGGAAAGCTGAACAGGTAAGATTTAGTTCTCAGATTTAACATATATAGCGTAGACACTTGCCAAAGTTTGAGACAAATCCGTGTCTCGGACAAAATTACAGAAATAAGTGTTGACCGTCTCTCGGACAAAATTACAGAAATAAATAAAAGCGATGGTTCAAAAATTTGTTGATTTAAGTGTATCAAATTTAGTATGATAATTTATTACTACAAGTGCATTTTTATCTCAAATATTCATTTCAAGCGGTCGAGAAAAACGTGTCTAAAACAGACATTCCATTTTTGAATAATATCAACCAGTCGGAGATGAATCACCAGAAAGCTCGCTTAGTGTTACACGATAGATTTAGTTAAATTGCTAAATTAAGCTGTAAATTATATCATGACTGTTGAAAGTCAGCGTCATTAATGCGATCTCTGGCATGACACTTTATAAGAGAGTGTACGAGATAAATTTGAGACCCCTCAGGGTTTTTTTTTTTACGAATACTTCTTTGCTAGGAATAGTCTTTTTTCTTTTTTAAAAATTTAATCTGTTTATTATTACCAAAACTGTTCTAATGATGTGTAAGGATTTGTTTATTCTACAACAGAGTTTAATAGATCATCAGCTTCCACGCTAACATTTTTTTTTTCAGCCGAGCAAAGTCACAACTCGTGTGGATTATTGTAGTGACAACTAAGGGGACAGAAACTCATCAGGGTAATGTTCCTTTATTGCTTAAAGAACACTCATTTGTAGGATGTTTTCGTAATGAAAATCCCAATACGAATACAGAAAAAAAACTTAAGTTGATATTAAAAATAAAGCAGCGAGAGTGGTCTCTCAAAAACTCTCTCGCATCCTCTCTAATAAAGTTTTAAAGCCCAGAGAAGACTTTACGAGGCGTTGGTGCACAACAGTAACGAAATATTAATTTTTAGGTGAAATTAGCATTTTTATTAAATCTATTGAATAATTCTTTCCAAGGTTTTTTTTTGATGATTAATCCTTGGCACACGATTAATAGAATATGAAAATTGAATTTATGTTCAGTCGGATTTTTAAGTTTTTAGCACCGATTTAATTTAAAATTCAGTTGTTGGTAGTTATAATCATTGGTAGTTTATTAATTCAAACGTTGGTTTAATAATAAAAAACTACATTTACAGTCATAAATTTCCAAATTAAATTCGATACGTTTAAGTTATTCTGTTTACAAGTTTCGAAAGTACAGATTGACCGATAGTCAACCTTTTGTTGGATTTAGCTCCAAATTTTGTAAATGTCTATGCCATAGTTGTTAAATCTGTGAACCGAATTTCATCTATCCGGCTCGTTTCATTTTGTAGTTATTTTGTTAATTAATATTCAAACAGCCAAACTTCCTCTGACGAAATTTTGTTGCAAATATATTATTATTCTACAAATTTGGTGTAAAGATGGTATATCAAATTTCCTAAATTAGCTAAATCTTAGCCTTTTTGAATTATTTTTATCGAAGAAAGACGGGATTTTTTCTCTTCAAAAATGTGTTTTTTTGAATTTAGGGAGATCTAAAACTTGGAGATTGGTCAAAATCACGAGTTGGAATTTTTTAAAGATTGCAATTCTTTCTCTACACTACGTGTAAGAAAAAGAAAAAAAAATGTAAGAGACTTTGTTATTAATGCTTTCAAGAAGCGTTTGATGCAACAATGTCTAGAAAAAAAGTGCCCAAACGTCGCTATCACGAATTCTTAGAAATAGATTTTCAAATGATAGAAAACGATTTTCTTTTCTATTTCTATGA
Source organism: Argiope argentata (assembly GCA_026289955.1). Lineage (NCBI taxonomy): Eukaryota > Metazoa > Arthropoda > Arachnida > Araneae > Araneidae > Argiope > Argiope argentata. The sequence continues at coordinate 1,312,354 of JAOUZG010051511.1, read as the reverse complement.
ACCCCTTCCTTGATGATTCACTAATTTTATTTCTTTCTACTGAGAAATTTTTTTCTCTATCCATCTGTCTTTATATTGTGTTTTCAGTAATATTAACAATATTATCTCAACAATATTAGTTATTGTATTTCTTTATTATTGACTAACCTCTTGCATTTAAGGTTGGTTTATCGCCATCAGAATTTCGTAAATGTCATCAAAGTCTCTACAGGCGTCCGAGATAGGACCAATCTTCGTTATGGTTTTGGTGACACAGCATTTTTTAAACATTTGTTGAATTGTGCACAACCTTAAAGCTCAATGATTATTGCCTATAATGACTACGGTTAAAGAAACTCGGCATGAAAGAAAAAACAGCAACAAGCGAACGAATGAATGAGCGCATTAACTCACACAATTGCATGCACGAACGCAGCCCGCGCGCGCATCCTCGCAGATATACACGAATACTACTTAGCTTGGCATTCCATTGGAAAATTAGTAAATAAATACGTGAATCTTTATTCATGTTCCCAGGAAAAGCTTCCTGCAGCGACGGTTAGAGAAAGCTGCCAAACCTCACTACCCCAAATTCTTAGAAATTGGAGTTTAACAGAGAAAGATTTTCTATGAATCCTTTTTTGAATTTCAGCTTTGATGATTCATCGATTTCATTTTTTCTACAGTGAAGATTTCTTTCTTTCTATTGTTCTTTCAACAAGACGTTGGATTTTTTTTCTTTGCTAGATGCCAGTTTCTTGCATTTAAGGATTTAATCAGTTTATCTCCGTTAGAACCCTCTAAATCTGATCAGCGTCTTTACAGTTGTAAGGGGATTTGTCCATCCTCCGTGGCGGCTAAGCGGGGATCACCTACATCCACTTTTAACACCTCGTGAGTTCAGTACGGCCGCAAATCACGTGGGTCATTGTCACTGACAACTAAGCTGACGAAAACTCAGCCTGACAGTATCCCTTAAGAGCGTGTATAATATTTGTTTATCAGCTAATCATCATTTTAACATCATTAGGTGCTGTGGGAATTTTTACAAAAATATATATAATGCTTTTTATTAATATAAGGAGAAAATGATGAATAAAAGTGAAAGCATTCGAAAATTGGTTATAACTTGACTTCTAATCGAAATAGAGACAAAATAAAGATAATCCTGGAAGCAGAAACATAGCTGTTTTTGAAACCGCATATTTTTGTTATAATTAATAATAATGATAATGAATAAATAAAAATGAGAATTTTCTTCGAAATTCACACTTTCAACATAGTCGTATACATTAATTGGCAACATTTTTTTAGTTCCAAAATATATCAAATGATTAGCTTAAAATTTCATGGGTAGCTTAAGAAATATTTAACTTAATTCTTGAATAAAATATAAGCCATATTCTTACCCACTCTTTAAATATTGTAATCTGACTAATAAATAACACGGAGTTTTTAATTTATTGAGAAGCAGCAAAACATCTAAAAAATATTTCTAAATGAATATATTACTTATCCTCTGGTTCATAAGCTGCAGAGTATATTGGAAAACTATTATTAAAAAATCGGAAATCATCAGATTTTAATTTAGGATGTTTTTCGAAGGAAAATTCAGCCAAAGATTAGAATTTGAAAAAATAGAATTTGAAGATGTAAAATTGCAATAAAACGTATATAAATACAAACACAAATAATCTGTGGAATTTCAAAGGTTTTTATAATGAGCACTATTACAACATTAAAAACACTGAATACAAGTTATATCTATCTATCTATCTATCTATCTATCTATCTATCTATCTATCTATCTATCTATCTATCTATCTATCTATCTATCTATCTATCTATCTATCTATCTATATATATATATATATATATATATATATATATATATATATATATATATATATAAATTAAGTCAATTCCAAATTAGGCCAACAAATAAACATCTTAATTTAGTTACATTTTTTTAAATAATTACAATTGATATAAATGATTTATCAAAATTTCAATTCATAAAATTCAATATAAATTTTGAGCATCTTTTCCCTGTTCAATCGGAACCAAAATTTGATATAAAACTGTCATTAAAACCTTAAGATTACATTTTTTTTTGTCATTGCATTTTTGAGTTATGATGTTTGCAAGCTTCAGCAAGTACAGACGGTAAATCCTTTGGCATATTAAGTTAAAAATTTGTTGCTATTTATAATTTTGAAGCTTAACTTCAAAATTATAAAATTCAAATTAAATTAAAGAAAACATTTATTTGTGAAGGAGGGAGGATTAAGAGGACTAGGTAAACACCGATGATGTACTTAGATTTTATCAGCTTTTTTGTGATATAAAGACTTCCGATATATAAGCACTAATTCTGGCTAAGCTCCACTGCCCATTGATAACAACAGAGAAATAAGACTTTTAAAGTTCCTTCAAAGTTGATGGATAGGGGGAGAAAAGCACCACTGATTACCCATCTAACAGTTACGAGTTTTCATAGGAAGCAAAAACTGGCAGAATTGTATCAGTGATTGGGATTCAAATACTTTGTCTTATATTTTTTATCATTGAATATATACAATCAACTAATATTTTTCGAGGTTTTTCTTGAAAATGGGGTGTAAGAGTGGTCGATGACGGGACGCACTTTCCACGGCAAGGGTTGTTACTGTCATTAGTGATTACCTTTAAGATTTCTCGTCTGTGTAACTATCGCGGCTGTCCGGTCATTCAGTTTTTTCAGTGTGGGTCGGAGTGGTCAATTTGTGATATGTACTAGCCTGTTATTGCAATTTTTCCCTCACATAGTAATCGGCTTTCCAGTTAGGTGTAACATCGCCCGTTTTCCTTCACATTGTTAGGGGTCTGCGGACAACCAGATTTGGACCCTTTTCATTTGTAGAATCAATGTGTCTGGTCATTTTTTTGTATCCGTATAAAGGGCCACAGATGTGTGTCTCGTCGTTTCAAATAGATCCGTCATGTCTTCAAGGGAGAATAACGACAAAACATTCGGATATTAATTTTTTTTCTTTATGAAGAGACTCCACAAATCTTCAAGAAACAATTAATCACCAGCAACCGTTGTCATTAAGTGTCAAACTCAGGTGGACATCAACCGGCGTTAGCTGTGAATCAATTACAATCAACATGTGTTCGGGAGGGGTCAGTACAGATACGGTACATTAACAGACATTCCCATGATCGACTGGAGACCATTGAGTAAGCATTGTTCAGCAGATATTGGGTGATTGGGAATTCGTTCAACTATGAGAAAATCAGAAACGGAGATTTGACGGAAATAAAATGTGATATATTTGTGTTTTGGGGAAAGGAAAGAAAAGCAGTGATATTTTTCGAAATTCGGGGAGACGTCGGAGTCCGAAGAAATTGTTTGAGAAACTCCGTATGATCCTGGATTCTGTGTTAGGCACCCGATAAAAATCGCTAGATTTTTGGAGCGGTTCCTGAAACAGCCGTTTTAAGCTTCTATATCAGCGGTTTATTTTATTTTTTTTAAATCTGTGTGTGTGTATTCTCCTGTTTGATCGAGGATCTGGCCGATATGATTTGACTTCATGATTAAAATTTCAATTGTTGTGTGAATTTTGTAAATTATATTAACCTAAATGAGAAGAAATTGTTTTTGTGTACGTATATATGGCTGTAAGTAAAATAATTGTTTTGATAGGCTACTCTCTTGTTTGACCAGTCAGGATTAAGATATAACAATACACTTCTTTAATAGCGACCTCTTGCTCAGATATCTAAATTATAAGAACCAGAATATCCAAAATAACGCTTAAATTGGAACCATTAATCTAAAATGAATAAAAATTCAAGATAATTCATTCATTTAACTTGCCTTGTAACGTGAATTTTTCTAATTTTAAATTATTGCCATTGATTTTCATGTTTTTCCAGATGAGCTAAACTTTTCTTTTCGATAGCAATATATATTCTTTTAACATTTTTAGAAATTGATTATCATTTTATAAATTAATATAACGAGATTTTTAACATTCTTGAATGTTATATGGATGAATTGTTAATAAAGTATAAAAAAATGTACAAATGTCAGTCTTAGAACGCTGAATATATTTTTAAAAACCGATTTTATTTTTCTGAGTGATTCTTCCAACAAGAATAAAATAAGCTGCTTCAATATGTATAAATCTTCAAACATAAAAACATTTTCTATTGCGTTTTAAATAATAAGAGAATTTTGGCTTTCTTTGAATAAAAATGGAAATTCAAAAGTAGTGTTTCAGTACTTCAAACATTTATTTAGAATTCGATAAAAAAAATATAAATCAACCTATTTCCTTTCACTCACTTTGCAAACGGCGCTTTAAATATTTGTTGAAAGAGCTATTAATGGTTAAAAATTATTCAACGTAATTTAAAATTCTCAGTAATAACAAATACATGAAAATCCATTAAAAATATCTTCATTTCGGAACAAGTAAAAATACAAGCATGCCCGACTTTTAATTGAAATGAATTTTTTCGACTTGAAAGAGAATATCTTTCTTTAAAAATTTAATCCATTAACTCCATCGAAACCAACCAAAGACATTTCGAAATTTGAGAGTGTTAATTTAATGTTGTTTGTAAACAAGTCCTTATTTTATTTGAAAAAAGAATTAAGACGTCTGACTTTAACTTAATAAATTTTACACGTAAGTGACTGCGCTAGCGTTTGAAAATCGATAAATTAATTTTAAGAAAATAGTGAAATTATGAGTGCATATTTTAAATTTTTTATTTGTATATTTATAGCACTTATGTGTATGTTGATTTTCTTACGAGCACGAGGATGTATCTGAAAATGATAAGGATTAGAAATTTGAGATAACTGGATATAAGTAATGTTTACTCATTTAGATACATTCAACTTGAGATTAAGAAGAAATCTAAAGGGAATTATTAAAAGAGAAATTAATAAATTTTATGATATTGACAAAAAATTGACATATTCGTAAACGCCAACATCAATTACCGATATTTTGTGTAATGAAACTTTATTTAAAAAGAAAATCTTTTGATTTCATGAAATATTTTTTACTTATGATCTGGAATGTTTGGAAATTTATAATGTCTTTCACTGTGATTCTTTCATTCTTTGCTTTCTGTATTAGTGAACTTTTGTTGTTAATGACATCTAGAAACTTTGAATTGCTATATGTCAGTTATATTTTGTTATACAGTAAGAAAAAACGAATTTGTATTATAAATCGTTTTTGACCTATTTGGTAAAAATCTTATCAAAATCTGGGCTTAGTTTCCTCTTCTGGAAAATTTTCGATATTTTATACGATAAAGCTTCATTTGAAAAGCATTTTTTTTATTTCATGGATATTTTTACTAACAACATGAGCTCCTCACAACATAACTCACCCGTCCTTTGCTTGCTGTATTCGTGGATCTGGATTGTTAATGAAATGCAGAAATTTTGAATTGATATTTAAGAACTAGGTTTCTTTGTACATTAACGGAAACATAATTTGCATTGAGAACAAAGCTTTTTACCTATTCAATCAAATTTTTTTTATAAAAATCCGGGCCTAACTTTCTTTTCCAGAAAATTTTTATAATTCGAATAATGAAAATTCGTTTGAGGACAAAGTATTCTGATTTCATCGAGTTTTGAAAGTATCATGAAAAACCAAGTATGACTACATTTCCTAATGATTTTCTTGTACTTCATTTTAAATATTAGTGAATTGCATTCAGAGGCTATGAATTGCTGTCTACGAGCTGTATTTCCTTGCAAAGAAAAGGAAACCAAACGCATTAGGAACATCTTCTTTTCTAACCATTGCATCCAAATTTTGAAGAAAATCTTATCCTGTTTTTATCTTTAAAATCTTAATCTTTTTTTTCTTTTTTTAAAAGTTTATTTTGCAAAGCATAAATCATTATTGAGAGTAAGATGTTTACTGCCATAATTTTTATTTTTATATTATCGGCAAATGTGCCCATTTAGAAGTCTCTTAGTTTTACATCCAACTGCCCCAAAATAATTAATGGAAGACGTTGCAACAGATATTATGTGCATTGATAGAGTACTTAAGAAATAACATAGAAATTAATATTTTCAGTTTATTTCCGATACAAACGTACAAAAACGCTAGAAGTTAAATCTAATTTCAGTGGGATCATCTCTCTCCATAAAGTTACTCACTAAAATCTCATTGATAGAAACACTGATCCACGAATCGAAAAAGAAAATGCCGAATACAGAATTAAAAAATGCCGAAAAAAACATATTATTAATGACCTTCAATTCGGACAGCTAGGAAAAAAATATAATTAATCAATAAAAATATAAAATAATAAAAATTGCAAATCTCAGAACATTGATCTTTACTATTCATTCATGCTTATCTTTATTCGCATGCTCTTAAATCGGTCAATTTAATTGTGGAAAGAAATATCCTATCTTGGTTGTTAGACGTTAAAACATAAGTCAGGATTTGGCATCCGAAAACGATGCCAATTAAAAAGACTAGATATTTTCAAAATTATTTCTGGTGTTACAGACGGTGGTGGACAGTGATATAAGCAGATATTGTTTCACGGAACATGTTGTTTTTTATTCTTTTATTTCTGATCGTGTTTTTTGGCAACCGAATATATAATCCCCCATCCCCTTCAAAGTAAGTACCAGTTCGAAAGACTAGGGTGCATCGTGCGGCTTCCTTACCGAGTGTTCATTGATCCCTGATCTTTTGGTGAACGATCGACATGTCTTGTTATCTGCCATCTTCAATTGAGGAGAAGGAGGTGCTATAAAAATTAATATAAAGTTGTAAAAACTGTACAAAGAATTGTTATGCATTTTTTATTAAATTATTATTTCATTAAATTGACAGAAAATAGGATGGGCATTTTTTAGTTTTTATGGAGGCTGATAATATTAATGAAATAAACTATACTATTTCCATAGTGTAAAAGTGTCAGGTTATGAAATGTTTTTCTTACATCCACGTATGCGCATCCAAAATTTCTCCTAAGTGTTTATAAAATGTAAAGATATATTAGGAGGCCATTTTTTTATTATTTAAACTACAATTTAAAGTCTTTACTAATATTTGATTAGTCATTCATTTTATATTTCAGGAACGATACAAATAAGACACAATAGATTATTGAAAACACAGAAGCAAGTTCGATAAATTATTTATTAATTTTCATGAAATTTAAAATATGGGCAAATAATACCTTAATTGAAATGTTTTCAAAACTTATTTTATAACACACATTTTCAACATGTATATGAAGGTATATTCTTACTTTAATGCTTCCATACATACGTAGTTGTGTTAAGATTCTATACAGTATCAACATTTCAGCAGACCCTTTCTTTTGTGTGTGGGGGGGGGAGGAGATTAATATTGTGTACTGTATTGCGATATTAGAATTTTCTTTTCTTGATCGGTTGAATTTACTACTTATTTGAGATAACTTAAAACTTTATTTTTCCAATGTCTTTAAATAATAATAATAATAATCTTTTATTATGGTGAAGAAGCAAACTATCGGCCAATAAAAATGAACAACAGTACGTTTTTTATTTCAAGTTATTATTCACATTATTTTATTTATATTTTAAATGAAAGTACATTTTTAAAGGCAAACGCTGAAGTAAAAAACAATTATTGTTCGTGTTTTGGAGACAACTTACATATCTTTTGCAGTCTTACATCTTCACACTTCGATTTTCGTTTTTTTTTTAATGTTTTAAAATTATTTAGGTAACTTTCTTTTCCTAGCCCAACATTGATCTGTTTGCTGAGGCAGGAAAATGGTTCAAGATTATGAATTGATGAAAAATGATGCGACTTCCGTCATCTGGTTAAAATTGGTTATTATTATTTTTTTTTCATTTAAGATTAATTTCTCCCTGTGTTCTGGTTAGACGGCTTGAAATGCTGGAAGTTATTCATATAAGTAAAAAGCAAATATGAATCTGTAGCAGAATGTTCCCTTGGACGTCTTTCTACAATTCAATTCTCCTGTTTCTCCTTCTTAATACGCATCATAATTTTACTTCAAATGCCCCTATTGGTTATGACCTAAAAGCCAACCCCTTTTATTGTAAGGTAAAGTTACCTTTTTTTGTTATATTTATTTTTTGCTGACACTCATATATTACATTTTCCCTAAACGATTTCAAAAACTGGTTTATCGATGAAAACTGGGACTCGAAAATGAACATAGAACTCGAAATGAAGCAATTTGAGAAATGTAGAACTTTTTTCAATTACTGATTAGATTAAGAAATATTAGAAAATAATTGTAACAAAAAATTTCTGATATTTTCCTAAATTTATTTTAAATATATGGTATTAATCGTGAATGATTCCAGGTCATTTGACCAAGAGCTAATAACCTCAGCATATATTCTTTGGCGAGAGAGAATGTGTATTTCGCTGAGATTTAGTTTTATATATATATATATATATATATATATATATATATATATATATATATATTTTTAATATTTTATATATAATATAACTTTTATCAACGATGAGGTAATTTTTTTTAAATTTAATTTTCTATTTTTAGTTAATTTTAAAAATATATTAAGCATATTTTGCGCCTAGATATTACAATGCTGAAGTGGATCTGAAATCATTTTCATTTTTATTCTAATATTTGATACCGATTTTTTTCTGCTTTTATAAGGATTCAATCTATTTATAAGAATTTTTTCTATTATAAGAATTCAGCTTGTTTTCCATTATTGAGTAGATTTTATAATAAGGCATTCTTTCAATAGTTTAGAACGGTGTTTATGTTTACATTAAGATTTAATTTCAGAGTTCTTGCGGTCGTGAAACTGTTTTCAAGAGCACTTGTTCTTAAACTCTGTAGCTTTTTTCTGTGACATAATTGAGTGTGTTCAGACTGTATCAGTGTATTTAATATTTTATCGCACTAAGGATAAAATATATTAATATTTTATCGTAAGGGCGATAAAATATTAAGAAAATGCAAAGCACATAAACTAAAATGGCATGGTGCTTCTAAGAAAGAGTGATTGGCATAACTATCAAAATTTTAAATTTAAAAATATTATACTGAGGCATCTATTAAGAGCAAATGATTTAAAATGTTTAATAAAAAAAATAAGCCATTATTACTAAAAAACGATTATCCCAAGTCTTTAAAGGCATCTAATGAAAATAAGAGAGTGAAGTTACATTACCAGGAAAGTTATAAGATCGATTGCTTTAAATGCTGTGTTTTTAACGGCACTCCAATATAATAGGGAGTTGATTTAAATAGAATAGTTCATAGACCCAATGAAAGTTTGAAATTAGTTGTTGCATTAAGTTTTAAAGATATTACTTCAAAAAAAATGGGCAATACTAAATCTATAATATGAAAAAAACATGATGAGCTATTTTGAAAATTCCGTTAAATTTTTATAAACATTGCAAAAAATTTATATCTTCTTACTAATTAAATTTGTATCAATGTTCAAGAAAACTGGCCGAGAAATATTTATCACAATATAACATCATTAAATTTGAATATACAATGTAAACTTTTTTGGAATTTTTAAAATTATGACTAATAATGAAATTTGTTTTATCTAATTTTTTTCTAAGAAATAATTAATTTTCTAAACCTTTAAAAAATATAACTCAATTTATTTATTTTGACGAGGGGCAAGTAGAATAAATATAAAATACGTTTCCTTGTGAAATTTATTGTCAAGTATTGCCACAGTACTGCCCTCTATTTTATAATAATTTAACTAATTCGTTTTTTCAAAATTATTCTCAAGATACATACAAGATTTGGATTTTTTTCTATTAATACATTGATATGAATTTTTCATTCTGTTTTAACTTTTTTAGTTTGTTAGATTTTCCGCCCGATTTTTTTAATTATTTCATTTACAATTTCAATAAATAAAGGAAAATGAACTTATCTTCATAGAAAATACTTTCAATTGTAATTTGTTTCCTGCGATGGTATTGCCATCTGTAGAAAAATAATTAAACTAATTGAGCTTTTGAAAATATTCCCCAATATGCGTGGATATTAGGGTTTTCCCGTTAAAAACTTATTTATTTATATTTAAGTCTGTTACTTCTATTTAAAATTTTTTTAAACTTAGAATCTTATAAAAAATTATTTAGTTTTTACTTTATTATAAATTCGAGCTTTTATTGTTTATAAATGAAATGAGTGGAAATAATGATTGTGTATGGATAAAAGCCTTACACTTAAAACTATTTTTCCTTTAGTAATTGGCTAAAAAATAGAGAAATATAATTTAATAATTACAGCTTGGTAAACTGAATTTTGTTGAATAATACTTATTTTAAAATAAATTTCTGTCAATAGTTCAATAGATCTGTTTCAATAGTATATCTTTTAAAATTATTTATAAGTCCTTTATTGAATTATTTTAATAAAATATTTCTTAATTTTTTTCCTGAAAAATCCTTTAAAACCTTTTAATTTTACGAAGTTTAAATATAAGAGCAGAAGCGCTATTGGAAATTAGGGGGAAAAACAATTATGTGCCATACTTATATTTAAGAATATAATGTCTATCTATGTATACAATATTAATTATTGAAAAATAAAGAAAATATATTAGTGATATTAATTTAAACATTCATTCATTTATTTTTCATCTAATATTTCTCATTTATTGCGTTTTCTATTATAATGTTAATTCTGATCGCTAGATGGCAGCATGAATGAAGTGCCTTTTCTATTTTAGTGAAAAGGTTTTTAAATAGATCCTTTATTATCTTATTTTCGAATAAAAAAGTTGGCTATAACCAAAAATTCAAAAATAAATGAGAAAAGAGAAATTTAGGTTAATAAAATTGGATATAGAGAAAACTTCGAATAGTTTTTCAAAGATGTTCAATGAAATGGTTGCTACGGATATAATTATATAAACCAATCATCCTTTGGGCGAATGTAAAATAATTTTCAAAAACGTGTCAGCCAAGGGCAAATTATCAAATTGGCTGTTACCTAATGCCCCGGAAAATCTCTAGTAATATCTTAACCTCCGAACGTTTTCTTAACGTATTATTTTTAGACCAATTTAATTTTCTTACTTTATTCTGACTTACGACTCGTTTGATATTCAAATTTATGCAAATTACAAGCAAGCGCCATTTAAAAATGTTATTACAAGCATAATTTCCTACATTCATGTGGAATTATGGTACGGTTTGTCTTGCCATTGGCTAGTAGACTTGGAAAGTAAAAACCCTTGAATTTTTACCTAAATCCTTTAGATTATGACAAAATGATTTATAACTCATCCCCACTCTCCATTTTGTTTAAAATGACTTTAAAACTAATTTTTAAACATTTGGCACTACTTTGCCGTGCATCCATAACTAAATCATTCTTTAGTTCAGCATAATATTTATTGTATAAAAATCCGCTAATATTTTCATTAAATTAAAATCAATAATAAAAAAATGAGCTGCCCTCGTTGATCAGTTGTTCGTTTACTATATTAGTATTATTAATTACGATATTAATAGCATTAATATTAATGTCGGATAGTTTTGATATCTTATCCCCTCAAAAAACGAAAGCTGTATTTGTTATACTTACAAAACTAAGCTTAGATCATTTTGTTTCATTAATTATGCATTCAAAGGGGCAAAACTCATGGGTGAAATCGGTTTAGTTGTTGCAATAGAGGGCCGTATCAAAGTTTTGTGGTGATTGCTATATAAGCCAAATAATATCCTTCGAGCTGAAGGGTCCCTTTTGCTTGATCGGTTTGATACTCGGCTACTAACGATAAGATTTGGAGTTCGGGCCTAGCGTAATCCGCTAACCCTCTACAGTTTTAACGCCATTTTTCTTGGAAAAAGTGTAGGTGAGAGCAAACGATAATTGATGATTTATCTAAATGTCATAAACTTTCAAATAATAGTTAAAAAAATCCCTTACAAAATCGATTTAGTGATTGAGGGGGTTGGGATTCTACTCTTTATTCCCCCCCATAGAGAATAAACAGGAAAAAATGGTGGGTAAGTATTTTTAGGTATCATGAGGTTTCGCAAGTGAAAATTGGCGATATCGAACCAGTAGCTTCGTGACTGATTCTTTGAATACCTGATATTTTTAAACATATAGATATGTTTTAGTGTCTAAGTTTAATTATAAGCTAAGAATTTGATTTGGTAAATAAGTTAATTAACACTAGACATTTTAGATAAGAAAAAGTAACCTCGAGAATGATCCAAATATTTTAAGGCATATATATGTATTATTTGATGCCTGATGTTTATGAAACCATCATTAAACATTTGAATTATTATAACTTTAGTGCGCAATACCACTTTCTTTATATAAATGCTATGTACATCAGTTTTCCTAGTTTTTCGTACGGATAAAATTTATGTGCATTCTTATATGAATTGATATTAATAATGTGAAATAGAACATACTAAATTGTTAAATATAACAATCCTTCTTGGGGAAAAATATAAGCAAGCCTTTTTACCTAGCCGTTGTGATAAGAATAAATTTAAATATCACAAAAAAATACAAGTACTGATCATTAATTAAATGAATATTTCTGTCTTAGTGATGGTTAAGAGAATCGAGTAATAAAAAGAAAAAAAAACGAATACAAATTTTAAAACGATTTAGAAACAGGATGTTTAATTAAACTCATTTATAATCTTTTTTTTATATTTTGATATGTGCGAATCGTAAAATAATTTGGTCTCGAGAGTAAGATTAAGAATATTTGATTGCTTAGTTTTAGATTTTCTTAAATGCAAAAACCGGATTTTTGTGTTTAACGCTGGTATCACTTTGTCTCTTTGTATGCATGTGACCACGATAAATGAACAACAGAATAAGATAGGTTAGTAAAAATTTGAAAATATGAAAGTGATCTATGTATTTATGTAACACACAATGAATAATATTTTACAATGAAAAGATTGCCTGTTAGTTTGACCATGTATATGCAAATAAGATTTCTGAAAATGCTACAAGCTATTTTAATTAAATTTAACATCAGGTTTTTATATCAAACTTATAGATTTATAGCTACTTTTATAACTAATCGTTTAACAAGATATGGAACTGTTCCAAAATTATATTTAGCCCCTTTTAATACAAGGAACGTTAAATTCAATAAGGTTCGTAGTGTACCAGTAAAGGGCTTTGATGATTCTTTACATCAGGCATTAAGAGTATCAAATTCTGAGTATTAGTTTTGTGTGTGTGGCGCAAATTAAGAATATCAGTATTCCGGATCAATTTTGGGCACCCGATCTAAATTAAGAGTATCAGGTACTCCTATCTGTTTTTGAATGCATTGATAATTTCTTCGACTTCTTTTCATTTCCCGATCGGATGAGGCTTTATCAATGCCATAAAAATATCATTCTCAGCATCCATCAACCACTGTTAAAACCAAGGCCATTGGCACATTGTCATCAATACTTCAACCCTCAAAATGAAATTTTTATTTTAATTCATGCTTATTTAAAATTTTTATACGAGTTTTACATCAAATTTGTAAATATCTATCAAATTTTGAGAAAAATTGGTTTATCCAGGGTTTTCATATACAAGTGAACAAGATAACTACGCAAATTAGAAAAATAGATTGTTAAAATTTGGTTCATAGATTTAGCATATATATTGTAGATATTTATTTTGTGTTAAACCAAAAAAGAGGTTGAAAATCTATCTGATTATATTTTCAAAACCATGTATATGTGATAACTCAAAAACGCAATACATTCAATGTTTCAAATTTAGTTTTTGATTTTGCGGCATCGATTGTATTTCTGTATCAGTTCTGGTTTTTCCCCTTTGGATTCGGAAAAAACTCTTTTAAATCGTAAAATCACTTTAATTACTTAGTTATTTTAACGTCCCATTTAAAAGCTACAATAGGACTATTTTGGAACAGACCTCATAATTTTGGACTACGTTCAAATAACGAAGACGACACCTGAGCTTGCACACCGTATCCAAACTTGTACACCACGTCACATCAGTGGGAGGACGTTTGTTCCCCACAGATTTAACGCGCACCAGACCTGTGGTGGTTTTTTGGCGGAATCAGTCTCAAACCACCAGAACACCACAGTTAATTCACTTTTATTAGAGAATATGCGAGGAAATTTGGTACTTACGTATTAGATCGTCCATCTTTATCGCGAAATTTGAAGGCGTCGCCAATAAGCTGCTAAATCGCCAATAATGGCAAAAAACCGGCATTATTTAAAAAATTGTTCAAACCTTAACTGCAGTCCTCCATTTTGCCGTTTTCGTTAACGTCGAGGGTTTATCACCACATTTGAATCTTCTGCCAACGAATTACTAAACCGTTGGCGTGGACGATCTAATACATAAGTACCGAAAATTTTAGATAGATCACCATCGCTGCTTGAATTTTCGTGGCTGGGTGTACACGCACAGTCAAATATCCTTTCGATAGATTTCACCCAAATCTTAGAAAATTTCGGATTTCAGCCCAAGTTTCGGATTTTGGTATTAATATTACTTATTTTATTTAATCCTTTTAGTTCAATATGTTTTTGAATGATCGTACTTTACGAAAGGCGAAAAGCAGTGACTAGAAAAATAGAAAAATATGCTTACATAATAGCATTTTTTAGATTCAGAGTGGTCCATAACGCGGGGTGTCGTCTAAAGCTCGAGTTCATACTTTGTAATAAATAAAATATTTTCTCTTTTTATATTTTGTTTATAAGAAAGTAATGTTTTAATATTTCCATTTGTTTTTACTCTCTCATTTACCAAGTATCAGAGAGAAAGCTCTAAAATTTTTACGAAATTCAAATTCGAGATTTTATAGAATCTTCTAGTTTCAGATCTCCTTGAATTCTATGAATTAGAGATAACTCATAACTGTTTGTGCAACATAGATGAACTTTGGTATGTGGTCCTTAAACCTAATTTGTAGATTACCTTCAAATTTACCCAAACTCCTTTAAAATTAACTCTATCTGACAATGCAGTGACTATAATACGTGAAGAAGGAATTAAATAAAATTTATTACACGCAGTTAGAATTCAAAATTTGTATTACATTTTTTACAATAGATTGAAATGAATAAACACATTAAGTTCAGAACACAGTTTTAGCATTTAAAGTGTAAATCACTGTCAAACATCGAATGAAATCTATTAAGGGTTTGATCATTTGCCCGTCTGCACTTTCGAATTCATGTAAGTATAATAACCCAGTAACGCAAAAACTTCGAGAAATGAAATTTGATTTATAATCTTGTAACTAGAATTGTAGGTCTCGGTCCATATCTGGTTTCAATAGTTTAAAAAAAGGCATCCATTTTGAACAATAGTTCCTACTCATAATAATACCAAGCACAAAATGATCAAACGTATAAATATGAAATTAGAAGTCTGAAAAATCACGATATTCATGCCTTTACTAAAGGTTCAAAATCTAATAAGGGGAGACACTTTAACTAAGTAGCGAACGAGAAAGTCACGAGCAGATAAATAGCGCTGGGTGTTTTTCCCAATATTTTTTTAACATAAGTTTCAATATATTTATGATTTCAGTATGCCCATAATTTCAATACATTTATTCGTTCAACATATTTTATATTTTTTATGTATTCTGTTTTATTTTTGAATCTATTTTATTGTATTCAAATATAAATTGCTGCAGAACTGCAGAAACTTCTTTTTCCCAATGATGACCGGTAGCAATTTATCATCATCCTTTTTGCAGTCAGCAAACGAAGCATGAGTGCATTTTTTTAGGAGACAGCATAAGTGTCACAGTCATCATATTCATGAGTATCTGGGTCATTAGATGCATCATGTTCATGTCAGTTTCTGCATCGAAATATCATTCACCACTTATTTACAGTCATCCATCATTTATAACAGCGTGAGAAAGACACACTTTCCCCATCTTCTTTTTTCTGTTGGACGAAGTATATATATAAAGCAAATATCTTAGTAGACAAAAATTTCGATTTCGATATTCAGACAAATATCGATATTTTACCATAAAAGGAGTTTTCAGAAACAAATTTTTGAATCATGCCTGCTGTGTATCTTGCATGATATCTTAAAAATGAGAGCTAGCTGGATTAAATTTGGCTTGTTGTTGCTGCTTAATAATGCACCTGCATCAAAGTATGACAAATATTTTCACTAACATGAATAAAGTGTATAAATATTTAATTCCTATTGAAATAAGAAAATTACAGATTGGTTGGTAGAAACATCTTCTTTCATCCTAAAATTCCTTATGGTGTCTATTAATTAATCATTATCTTCCCTTTAATTTTTTTACTTTCTCATATACATTGTCTAGAAAAAAAGTATATTAAGTCAAAAAATTCAGAGCTCAAGATTTTTAAACATTTTGACTTCCCTTAATTCGAAAAACACATTTTTAGAAAATGTCCATCAGTTTGTCTGTGACAAAGAAAACTCAAAAACATTTTGAGCTAAACAGTTGAAATTTGGTATTTGGTATTTGCACCAAAGCATCAGAAACGAACAAATGCAATATTGCTAAAATAGAGGGACTTCAATACATTAAATATGGTATGAAATTTTGGGATTATAAATGCAGTTTTGTGTTCAATTTTTTTTGCATCGTTTGAGAAAATCGTGCCTACATCACAAATTCAATTTTTGGGTACTATTAATGCATTCCATTAATTTATCGCCAAATGACTTGCCAAGGATGATACAATAGATTCAGTAAAAATGTTAAATTCAGGTCAAAAGCTATAATTTTATAATTATTGCCTATTAGCCATAAGTAATTCCTTCTTTGGCACATAAGTTTATTGGAGAGTATGCGAGAAAGTTTTGAGAGACTACTGCTCATTTTTTGTTTGTGATTACTTTGCTTATTTTTCTTTTCCTAAATAACTTGCCATGAATAAGCTCGCTGACTCAGTGATATAAAGCCGAGCGTACGTTTCTTGGTAGGGTTGACGGGGTGACTAGCTCCTGCAGGGGCTTATCCCCGGTCACGAATAGCGAGCGGCATGGCTGTCACTATATTCCGTTGGTCGGCACAACATTTAACAAGGTGATCCTTCCCATCCCGGAGATTTATTGGATAGTTGTGAATACAATGTAGCTGCCCCTTTAGCTAATAGTAGGTAGAAACTCAAAACCTGATTATCGGGACGTTGACAGTCTATCTTTCAGTTTCTGCACTGATGCCTCAGAGGTGCTACTGAAAGTTTTCTTCCACTTTGATCTGAAATCCAATGCAAACAAGCAAACTCACCATGAAGACCAGCTTGGATAGCTGGTTCTAGAAATGATTGTTTGCATTCTTAAAGATGCAGTGCAGTTCCATACTGATGGTAGTCGCACAGTAGAATTTATATTAGGACCCCTCACCTCACCCCTGAAATTATCATAATCCAACTCAACTCTGGCACTTGCTTAGTCTTCAGAAGTGAGTTAATTGTGATTAAAGTTGGGCTTGATGCTATCACCTTTTATAATTGCGATTTTTCGGAACTAAGTACTTAACGGACAGTCACAGTGCACTTCGCCATATTAGTGGCCAGTGCTGTGAAAGCGATAAAACCAGCGTATTTATTCTGCTCAAATTAAGGAAGACTTATTAGAACCTCCACACCCGCCTCCAATGAGTCCTAGCACACCTAAACATTATTGGCAATGATATCGTTAATAGAAAAGGAGATAAGAAGAGGTAATAAGAATGAAGCGGTTACTGGCTCTTCGCCTACTTATCAGGAACTGTATTCAAATGAATGATCTAAACTCTACTTAATATGGTGTATTCCACCCGCGCACCAATAGAATACGGGAACATCCCCTGAAACTCTTCTGGAAATCAAATTTGACCGTGACTCCCAAAATGCTTTGGCGAGACTAAAAAGTGATCACCTTAAGTGTTTTTCTTTCGAAAGTTATAGAAAAATCCACCTCACTTGTAAAAAATGCTGTGACCATCCAGCTTCATAGGATCCCATTCTAGGTTGCATCTGACTTTCTAAGGGAGACTTAACATCCGATACTCTTATTGTTATAGATTTTTTTGACTTTCAAACAACCTAAAGGAGCTGATCTGACCTATGTCAGGTCTTTTGAGGATAAGTAAAATCAACAAAGAATTCAGTCATGTTATTGGGGTTCAGAGCTGTGACAAAGATACTGCGGATCACAGATTTCGATGGATTTCTTTTTTCTTTCGTTTTATAGATTTTTCTTAATAATGGCGCATGAAAAAGGTGACTATTGTTAGCATATCTAAAGGACAAGAGCTAGTATAAAAGCAAATTTTGGAAATGGTGAGGCTGGTCCTTTGATTTTTTAATTATTTCTAATATTCACATAATACATAATTTATTTATACAGAATTAATTAAAATTACAACTAAGAATTGTAATAAAAATATGGTTTAAACAGTGAAAAAAAGGATTCACAAAAAGTTAAAAAAGTATCGCTCAGATATTTTATATTCAAGTAGATTTTTTTTTGAAAAAAATAAAGACGCTTGCAGGAAGATTGCCTTTTCTTTTCAATAGGAAACAAAAGCTCGAAAATAATTTTGAAAAGTAAATAATTTTATAGTTTCTTTTCAAAAAATAAAAACTTCAAAGGCAAAACAACTTAATGAACTACATCAAGCTTTAAACTATTGTCCTCGAATACATGTTCTCATCCTTACTTAACAAACTTGCAATTACAGTAGCTAGCCGGAAGTTGTTAAGTGTAGAATATGATGCGAGTAGAGCACACCTATTTTTAGTTTGTAACTCCTTATTTCAGAACGTTGTTCATTGTATGAATCATTTTTCATTCATATCTACTATCTAATCACATATTCCCTTCTCTCCTACAATTAAGATCAAAGACGTAAACATTTTACCAGATAGTGGTCCGAAAGAATCATGGAGGCATAAATTATGGCAGGTATAAATCATGACAACGAACGCGATAAAAGGTGTTTTCCTATAGACCACAATATCAAAATAGAGTACTGTCATAATTATTCTCAAATAAAATGATGACTTAAAATGAGAATTAAGAGAAGAAATAAAGCTACAATATTTTGACTGATGGCGCGTGCCCTAAAAAGAAAGAGTGCATCCAAATAATATCAGGACTTGTAACATTTCTCACATACTTCCGAATATTTAAAAGAATGCGGGAAAACAATTGCATTTGTGGTAGAATCGGAACCGCTTATCACTAAAGAAATGCGTAGAAGTCTCGGAGATACGAAAGAGGCTTGAAAGAAGTTAAAATCGAAAGTAATGACTTAAGCACAGTATTAACGAACTTCGAAAATCTCAAACACTGAAAGATATCACATTGAAAGTTGGCAGTTTTTTGCCGACTAATAAAAAGTTTAAATATTTTTGCCCTTCTTTTGTTGTGGAATGAACATTCGAAGTTATATAGAGAATTTTGAGAAATTTTTTCTCTTTGTGAGGGTCTGCTTCTCGGTAAACAGAATAATAGGAGAAGAGGAAGATGGGGAAGAAGGACAGAGATTGACCACTTAGCGACTGGGAACCAACCGCCTCGAAGAGATGACAACGCAGCAAATTGGCTAGCGATATGGATGATTTTGGTGAAGACAGTAGTCGACCACAAACAATTCCTTGCGATACTGCTTCGTTCAATGGTGGGCGGATGTACATAAAAAGAAGCTTACAATATTAGATGTTTATGTAAAATAAATTGTAACATCGCACACATATGTGCCATTTAGCAATTTGGATAATGTTGCCATCAAGTTTGTTGCGTCTCAACGTGTTCAATAACATCAGCAGAATAAAAGCTGTCAGCGCAACAGCTTGCTCTGCAATCAGCATTCCAAAGTGAGACTTATTCCTCTCGTAATGAAGTTTTTCTCCTAAGGCATTTGACAGTCAATCTTTTTGAATTTTTTTTCTCATTCCGTTCAATAGTTTTTAGCCGTTAGTCAAGTTATTTTAGTGAAAATTGTTATTAATTAGCTGTTAATTATTTTATTAGCTGTTAATTAAGTTATTTTACGAGCAATCTGTCTTACGTCGCATAATTGAATAAGTTTTACTGACGCTATGTTACGCCAATTCTACTTGAGATCTATTTCTTAATTCAAGAGTTTGCATAATAACCTTCCAATGTGCTATCAACTCAATATATTCCTAATTATTCTTGTTTTATGTTATTTTTATTTTCAGAATATTTATTAGATATATTGGTTAATAATACCATTGGGAATATGTTAAAAATATTTATGGCAATGAAAATATATTAGTTTAGACGAACATCCCTTCGAATCTTACATGCCATGTGTCCGATATTAAACCACTTTTCTATTCTCTGTTCCATTTGTGGTTCTGCATCCCGGAAATATTCATGATTACTAAATGGCCAATTGGGAGATCCAGCTTTCTCTTGGACCGAACAAATGTTTCATTTGTCTTCTTTATTCATCTCTTTAAAGCTCTGAATTGCGTCGACTTTTCCAAATTTGAATTTTAATATATTTTATGTATTAAATCAAAATTATATAGTTCGCTACAATTAAAGGCATTAGTTTTTTTTGCATATAAAGTTCAAAAACAGAGTTCAAAAAGATATTAATCATCAAAGAATTTGGACAAGAGATTTGCACAAATTTTCTTGTTTTAGATCTACTCGAATAAAAAAAAACTCTTCTTGGTAACACGCTAGTCTATCTGTAGTTTTGTTTGCATTTGAAAATGATAACTCAAAATTGTTTTGAGCTAGACGTATGAAATTCGGTATGTAGTTTTAATAACATACTTTCGTCAAGTTTTCAACGAAATCCATTTAGAAAAATTTGAGTATCCGACTTTCTGAGTCTTAATGAATATGAGAGCTACAAGCCGTAATCGGCTATAAACACACAAACTTGCACTACAGGCAGAAGCATCTATACTGTGTATCCTTATCTAATTTGGAAACAGATCGTCAAAGGATTGACCTCTGTACTTCCAAATTCATGCAAATACGATAGCTGGGAAATACGGTGACTTACTGAAGTTTGACATATGAGCTTGTTATTAATATTTTCACTCTGCATCAAATTTTAAGTGAAGTTTTTAGTTCCAATCAAATTTTAGTTTAAAAATGAAAGAAAAATTCTTCAAAATGAATAAATGATTTTCTTTATAACAAAACGAAATACAAAACTCTTATACAGCGGGATTGTTAAAATAAAAATCCAAGAAACCGGGTGATCACGGCTTTGCTGATGATCGATGTTTTTATTAGATACTTTTACTCGAAAGGATTAGAGGAAGTTTCGGAGATATAACTTCCATTAGTTAAAAATTAATTTTATTTTTGAAAATTAATTAGTATAAGAAGAGAATGGAAAAAATAACACAATGAGACGGGCATTATTCGTCATTGCTAAAGCACTGATGATGTCGCAGTCGAAACAATTACATTCCCCCCCCCAGGCACTGCCAAGCTGTTGGTGGGCTTGGTTATTTTAATTACATTTAATCTTAGAAAGATCATTTGAAATTTTAATCAATACTAGAGCTAATAAGTGACGTGAGAAACAAATTTTTCATTCTTAAGGTGAGTGTGTATTTAGTTGTTCTGTATAATGTAATCTGTATGTGTTAGCGCTGTATAATGTCAAGTTACACGATTATTTGTATGTATTGGCGCTGTATGAGTTCGTGTGCATGTGGTTGCACGTCCATGTGATGACGATCTATGAGTGTGTATATACTGTTTTCTGTTCATCTGTAAGGCACTTCATTAGTATGCGTGCATGGTTGCTCCTCTATCTGTGTATGCTGGCGCTCTATGAATGTATGTTTGTGCAACTGATTGTCCGGTTTAGCACTCGAGAAAACATACCTTTTGTTGTAGAGTTGCCGAATTCGGCATAAATATACTTTGTAGGTTCAAAAGGAGCAATTATAAAATTTTAATTAAAATTTTAAATTAATAAAAATTAAAATTGTAGGAGCAATTATAAAATTTTAATTAAAATTTTATTAATTAAATTTTTCATCACAATGTTGACTTTATTCCTGCAATATCGATAATGAAAATATTTAAATTAAAAATATATATGATTTGATTATTTATATTATTTTATATATAGTTATGTTATAATAATATTATTATATAGAGAGCATTAAATTACAATCTATATGATTTAAGGATTAATATTATACCAACCAAAATTTTTTCTGGAATAGCAATTAAAAAAAACTGAATACAAAATCTATATGATCAAGAAGTATTTCAAGAAATTCCTTAATCAAATGAATAAAAACAGTTAATGAGTTTAATCAAAATTAATTTCAGAGGATATTCTCATTCCGCGTATAGACGAACCCAGTAATTTTAAATGAAATCGAGCTGTCCAACCAACTTGAAAACACGCATTCTCTTACATATTATTCGGTATCAAATCTGCAAAGTGGCGCAAGAAATAAACTCATTTATTAAAACATATAAATCCAAAAACTTTTATGACTTCAGCATTTTTTATGCCGTCTAAAATGTTAATAACAACTTTGCTAATCAAAATTAATTTCAGCAATTAATGTTTACCTGAGTTATCTCATCGAACAATGAATCGTCATTTTACGAAATAAATTGAACTAATTGGCGCTAGCAATAAATTATCTGATTCACTTCAAAATTTTCTGCTTAGAGGTAATTTTTTGCACTGTAGGATAAATTACCAAAAATGAAAAATGAGGAAGGGGAAAAATGAAGGATTTTTCTCACAGCATTTTTCCATTAAAAAAAATTGGTGAGGAGAGCGATCGGTCTGGGAGCTCCCATTGCTCATTATTTTCAATTAAGAAAAATGAGTTGGTGACTTCCTCCTGACAGCTACATCGTTGCTAAGAGACTTGTAACAGCACGAACAAGGTGATCTGTGTGAGAAGTGGCTGCACTAAGTAACTTTTTTTTCCCCTGACGCTTCGCGTAGCCAAAGTCAAGACTACTTGCGAAATCAGTAGAATTTTAAAATTTCCTTCTCAATAAGAAATATTTGAGTTTTTAGTATTGGTAGGTGTGTGTGTGTTGTGGAGGAAAGGAATACTAACATTGTTATTGGATGTAAACTGAGTTCAAACCTACTGATAATAAAAATAAAATACTGATCTCTTCCCCTACTGATAATAAAAATAAAATAATGTTTGTTTCAGTATTCTGAGACGAATACTTTTTGACGATTCTATCTCATTAAGGGGAGAGACGTGGAAGGATGAGCGCATTTCCGGAATTCTTCGTTCTTTTTTGACCTTCACTTTCATTCTATTATATAACTTTTTTTATATTAGATATTTTTTAGTGATAATTTTTTCACTTTTTTTTAGTATGGCATCGTTTCTGATCTTATTAATATATTTTAATTTAGTTTGAGATGAATCCGAATTAACTTTATTATTATACGCAAGCATTCCTTTGCTTTCATCTTTCCTCTCAACCCCATTTTGACGAATTAAACCCGTTCATAAGCTCGCTCTGAAAAGCAGAGAGTTTAGAATCCGTCGTCAAACAATAGCGTATGCGTGTTTCTTGCCAATGAAAGGAAGGGGATGTTTACGTATAATAATAAAGTTAACTCGGATTTATCGCAAGCTAAATTAAAGAAAATTAAAAGATTAAAACGAAATCTGCAATTTCAATGTACCATGTCAGAACATAATTTCTTGAACAGTCAAGTACCACGGGCTAGTGAAAGTTAAATTTATTCATTTTAACTGTTTCATTGAATTAGTAACTTTAGAATTGCCAACGATCAGAAAACTTTGTCTCGTTTTTGTCTCATGTCTTTTCTTTCGTGCTCAAAATTGACATTTTTCTAGGTTTTATTTGCTAATGTAATTAACTTATCTTTTTTAATCGGAACTATTGCAAATGCCACGGCGACTAGCTATTAAAAGCTGATTTTATTTAGATACTCGTGCAGATAATAAAATTTTTATTTCTCACCAACGGATTTTTGTTGATACTAAAACTCTCATCCTCAAAACAACATCATGTTCTGACACGATAATAAGGTCAAAAATGACACAATTCTAAAAAAAAATCGCTGAAAAGTATTGATAGAAAAAAATATCTTAATAGATATTCATTCCCATACTAATGTATGGGAATGAAGGTCGGAGAATCCCGGAAATGCGCTGGTCCAATCAAGTCTCACCCCTTACTGAGGTAGAATCGTTGAAAAGTGGTCGTCTCAGGATACTGAAAGGAACAATATCTGGGTGCGCATCTGTCTGAGCGTGCGCGTGTTAATTTTCTGCAAAACTAACCGTTTGTTGTTGAGCTACCAAATTCGGCGTAGATATATTTTAGAAGATGTAATGTTACCCACAGCGATTTTTCAAAATACGAATTAAGATATAAACAATTTAAAAATTAAACACGATTCTCGTGTTTTACCTCTATAACTATTTGTTAAGTTCCGTTTATCTCGTGCGGGAACTTTTATATTGGAGATAATCTCATAGCATCATAGCGCTATTAAAAACGTAAATACCCAACATGTCTGTCCACTAAATTTCTAGATATTGTTACTTCACTGTTTCATTTGTCTTGAAAAATACGCCGATAATAAATAGGATTGTGCATATTCAGCTTTCAACTTAAGAAGAAAATCATATGATTCAATATTTGATGAAACGATGAAAACAATTTGAACTTCGAGGGCAATGTAATCAACAGGTGGAAATCAAATAAAAAATATTAAAAAATTGCTAAAATTCAATAAAAATTTGTACAGCTGTTAAATTTGTATCATTGAATAGAATTATGTAAAATTTATTTATATGAAATGACGTATGTGCAAGTTGCTTCGGAAAAACGCCAACCTTCATCTTAATTTTTGATTAATTACTAAGTCTAATAAAATTAAAAACAAACAAACTTCGAAATGCACTATCTTATCTTCCAATACGCTGTATTTGGTTGCCATGGGTTCATCAGTCTGGGTCATTGTGCACGAGATTCAATACGCACTCACAACATTCATCTTTACTATTAGAATAGATTTATCCTTCTTATTAAATCTGTTTTATTAATTTACAAAGCGTTTTAAATGTACCTTATTACAATATTTCATTGTTGAAACGAAACTAAATTTGTTATTTTGTTTTTTTTTTTAAATATTCCATCCCAGATTTTTCCCCCGTTGTTGTAAAATAGAATATGAAGATTCTGCACATTTCTTCATGTAGAATATGTTTTAGTTTTTTCTTTTAAAAGCGTTATTGAAATGTTGTTATCTTTTTTATTTCCCATTTTTAAATTCCCATTTTTTATCATTGTTGTCCTTTCTGTGATATAAATGCAAAAGATATGGACTAAAAAAAGAAAATGTATAGCACAATGGGCGGAACGGTTCTAGGTTTCTATTGGTAGGAATTATACGCTTATGGATATCTGAACTTTAAAATTATTGTTCTGAGGAATCCATAAGAACGCAAAATATTTTATTCAAATTTATAGGTCTATTATAATTTTTGCTGTGATTTTTCGAAATCAGTTTTATCTGTTAGTATTATTGTGTGTGTGTGTAAGCATAATTTTAAAAAAAGTAGAATAGTGCTGGAATTTTTAACGACGTTTTATCTTATCTTAGGGGGCATGATTTATGTGCAAGAGGGTGAGACAATACACGCCCGCTTACAGCACAGCTCAAGGACAGGAGAGCGTAAAAGAGAGAGAGAGAATATTTCCCCCAGTGTTTAAATGCTATGAGATTCTGATAGGGATTACTTTATACGTGTCGATTTAGATAAGAAAACAATAGGTATAGTTTAAAAGAATTTTTTTAGGTTTGCAATTTTTCATCCCTTATATATAT
>JAOUZG010051511.1:1263638-1286117 GCA_026289955.1 Argiope argentata | reverse complement strand
TATATATATATATATATATATAAATGTCCTGCACAAAACATTTAAAGGATAAGTCTTGTATAAAATAATAATGTACAAATTATTTTTTGTATAAAATGGCAGAAGGAAGGGGATTTACAAATGCAAAATTTTCTTATTTTCAATTATCGTAGTATGCAGATTTTGAATTTGATGTCGAAGACGGCGCTTTAGAGGCAGAGAATTCGATTTAGCTTTCAATTTCATGTCAGATAAAGCGGAAAAGAATTGCCGACATTCAGTAGTCGCGTTGTTCTGATGAGTGCGATGTTTCAATGAAGTCATGTAAGTTTTATGAGTTGTTAAAGGGTTAGAAGGGGGCCAGGCCGAAGTACCAGAAGCCATTGTAGTTTCACAAAGTTTAATTTTCAGGATCCGGAATCATTTTTCGGAGGCAGGAAATGCAGACCGAAGATCAAGACAAGAGTACAGACGCTCAACACTGCGCAGTGAAGACCTCTGTTTAACGCTAACGCCGTATCATAATGGGGATGTTGAAATAATTTTCGCCCCATCCCCCAAAAAAGGTTTGTATGCAAATTTTTGCGTAATGCTGTAATAGCGTTTCCAACCATAAGGTTTTTGATGAACGCCGCAGCAAATTAACTTAAATATAGAAAAAAATTAATAAATGCAGAAAAATGGAATGCGCGCAGAAAAATGTAATCGAAAATAATGAAAGTAGGCGAAAAGAATACGTACAGCAGGAAAAATCAAGGGCTATGAACAAGACAGATCGAATTACAATAACCTAAAAAAATGACTGCAAAAGCGCCCAAAGAAAGCGCTGTCAAAAAATTACCAACTTCGCAAAGCATCAAATGATTGTATATCAAAGCTTAGCCCACACAACTTTCCGAAAAACAACTTATTTAAATTATGAACCTGAAATAAAACAAAAAAGCAAATCAATTATGAACAGAACAAATAAATGATTTGTTTGCCCAAGACAAAATGAAGGCAAGAACAAACTGCACATGCTAATTGAACGCCAATTGGGGTAACGCAAATGTGTGTATTCTCTACACAAGTTGGGGTAGTACGGAATAGAAATTTTTAATTTCCTTTATTATGTTTCATCTCGATACTTTTACACCAGCAGGATGCAAGCGAAAAATCGCGAAAAAGTTTTTAATTAATAAAAATTAACCGGAATCGTAGCATAGATATAGTATCTATGTTCTATGCTAGAATATAATCTGACTTTGTGCTAAATTTCATCCAGCCGTTCTAGCACGATTGGCTAACATTATTCATCCATTCAAATTTTTCACATTTATATTATTAGCATAGATATAGATTCGTTGCCTGAACGTTTATTTGCTCTTCATTTCCCTTATTGCGCAATTGCCATTGAATGTGCTCCGGAAAAGGTTGGATTTCCTTCCTTTGGTCATAATGAAATTTGAATGGCTGTTTAAAATATGACGTAAACAAAGAAATTTATCGCATATGCACGTCACAGATCTTGCTGTTTGCACATGCGCAGTTTTGAAGTTTTAGCGCATTCGCGACTAAATTAAAATTATAATTATAAAACTCCCCTCTTTATTTTTATATGATTTTAATGTACTAAAATCTTTCCCAATAAATGCTCTATAAAACGTTATAAAGATCTTAAATATCCGTTAACTATCACTCGAGTTTTTGATGTTTTAACATATAGATGCTTTTAGAAGGCTCCATTTTATGGTATATATAGTTAGTTTACTACGTCTGTCGATAATGAATCAATCTTTAAATAATTCTCCATGTACAAAATCAACCCACAACCTCAATATTCTTTAATATTTTGAGATGACAAGAACGATAACAATAAATTAAAATGGAAAATATTAATATTTAGTCGCACAAGAGCTATTAAAATTCTGTTGTTGTTTTTCAAATTCTTCCCAATTTTTTTCTTTGTGTCAGTACTGCTCGTTTGAAAAATAGAGTAGGAAATTAAAATCCCTTCATTCAGTAGAATAATAACAGTTTTCACCATCGAAGGAATCGGAAGTAAGATGATAATTATTATAATAATAAAAACAAGAGTAATTCGAAAATTATACCAATTTTTATTTAATGGTGTATGAGTAAAAAAAAATCCACGACCTTTTTCCGAATTCTTTCCATTTTGTGCCATTTGTCAGTATTATTTGTGTGAATAAGACGGAAAGACATTGAAATAATTTCTTCGGTGTTTCCTTTCTCCAATTTCTTGTTTTGTTCCTCATCAAAAGGTATATTAATGACGAAAGAGTCTGGAACAATTCCAGCAGCTATCTTGGGTTCCAAAATATTTGAGCAAATTGTACCCAACATCATTAGTTTAGTTTTTCGTGTTCTTGTTATGCTCATAATTTATAGTGTTTCACTGAAAGTCTGTGTTGGTTTTCTTTTTTATCCATTTCTTCCTCGTAAACATTATTTACAACTCCTGATTCTGGGTCAAGAGATGAAGATTTCAGGAGAAAAAAAAATTCATTACCCGCTTCTTTGCCATCCTGTGACCATCTTTATGAGCCATGTTATTCAGATGTCTTTTCAGACGGTGGGGGAAGTATCAAGATTTTTTGCTTCGTCGCAGTTATCTCGGGAATGCATGCGATACAAGTAATATTGCGAATGTGTGGGAAATTATCTTTTTAACTTTTGCTGAACGCGAGAAAAATAAATCAATCCACCAAACGGAGAACAAATTTTGATGTTATTAACATATCAGATCATGATGTTATTTTCGGGACGAGGTTTTTGACGCCAACAAAAATCCTTTATCGAAACATTAAAATTTTAATCCGTAGACGAAAAATTAAAAATTTATTATCTGGACGAGCATCTCAAAAAAATCAGCTTTTAATAACGCGTCGCCATTGCATTTACAAAAGCTCTGATTTTTAAAAAATAAGAAAATGACTGCAGCAAAAAAAGTCGTTTTGATTATAACGTGATTATATGAAATGCGATATTTTTGTTAAAACAATCAATGCGGGACAAAGTTTTTTGGATCGTTTGCAATACTAGATTAATTCAATGAAACAATTCATTCAAGAAATTATGTTCTGACACGATACATTAAAATATACACAGTAGGTTTTATTTTAATCGTTTTAATACAAATTTTGCAACTCTATTCAAGAAAAAATGTTTTAAGAGAGTTATCTCTCTCTTTTTTTCTCTCTCTCTCTCTGTATATATATATATATATATATATATATATATATGCATTTAAAATTTTTACATAATGCAATGCAAACCGAATTTTTACATAATGCAAACCGAAACATATAGGTTAAAAAATTATCAGCGTTTTACAACATTTCAAAAATCATCGATTAATTAGTTATCGGTATAAAATTTTCAAAACCGGCAATATTGGTCTCCTCAAAACTTTCTCGATACTTTCTAATTAATATGTTATCTCAGAAAGCCCCTTGCTTGGAATTTACTTACAATAAATATGAAATCTCAACTTTTGGCGTGGATTTAGCATTTTTACTACATCAATCGTGTGATCATTGGCGAGTTTTTTCGGCGGTTATTCCCTGGCGTGCGGTTCACAGTGCCCGAAAATCGAGTTCTTATTTCAGACAAATATTTTCCTACCGATTGAAACAAAAATTATACATACAGCTTCATTTGTAGCCACAAAATTGTATGCTAAATTTCATGTATTCAAGTGAATGCGTTTACAAGTTTTTGAAAGTATAGACCGACGAATGTTATGCAATTTGTTGAATTTGGTTTAAAATTTAACAGATATCTATGCTATAGATATTAAATCTATTCACCAAATTTTATTTATTTTGGGTTTTTTCGTTTTCTAAATATAGCGATAATTTTTATTCGTACAGCTAAACGGACAGAACTCCCCTGCACAGATTTTGCCCAAAATTTGACAATTTACTAATTTGATCATAAGATATACAGATTTCATCCGTTTTTCTCGCATTATTTTTAATAGAAGCCGCTATTCCAAAGAACGCCTTGCATGCATTTAAGCTGAATTTTTATGAAATATTAACCTTGTGTGTGAATTTAATATCTTTATTGTAATTATAGTGTGATCTTTAGGGAGTTTTTTTTTTTTTTTTTGCAATTAATCCTTGGCATGCAGTTAATAGTATAAGAATGTAAAGTTTGTAATTTAGATCCGTTTTTTCACAACCAATAGAAACAAAATTTTCACTTCAAAATATACTCTTAGTCAGAAAACCCCATACCAAATTTGATTCATTTTAGTCATTATCGCGACTAATTGCTCCTGATAGTATCGATCAACATAAGATCAACTCCTTTTTGTATTTCGCACAAAATTTGATAGGCGTTTATACTATAAATGGTAAATTTGTATATGAAACTTTTTCATCTAGCTCTCTTCTTTTTTAGTTATCATGTTAACTTTTTTGCAAACAGCTGGACAGGCCGAAGTGCTGTGAACAGATTTCGTTGAAAATCTGGTAGAAATCTTCATGTTTGGACAGTGTATCAAATTTCGTCAAACTCAAGGTGTTTTTGAGTTATCTTTATCACAAGAAGATATACAGGCGTTTTCTAAAAATGCGTTTTTCGAACTCGGGGAACGAAGTCGATTTGTTCAAATCTTCGTGTTCGAACGAGAAAATAGAAACGGCGTTATATCAACGGGGAACAGAATCTACTACTGGTAAGAAATATGCAAAGGACGCTCATTTTAAACAGCCGTTCAACAAGTTTTGCTATGACATTTAGAAGCCTTTAAAAGGATTTAATGTTTTTCACTTCCTAACAGATTGTGGATATCTTTTCAACCGCACATTTCTGTATTTGGTTATGTTTTAGAATGACATCTCACTTTGCGGAAATTTGAGATTCCTTTCTATAACCACTTTTCAAAAACGAAATAGTTAACAATGGTTGGTAGATTGCGATCAACTTTTTACAAACAGAAGAAGATTAACATCTTGGATGAGAATAATGAATGTCATCGATTGTTTCCGTTGCATTAGAAATAATTATAAATTCTCGAATTATTAAGAATGGACGCGTCTCTATTCTATTTTTGATTTTTAGAATACAAAGAGAAAGTATAGTATTTTTTGTGTGCGTGTGATCTCTTGTTTATTGATAAAACTTTTTTTGCTCTCTGCATCGGGAAACCGGGGATAACAACCGTTGATGCTATAAATTCCAACATTTTCTTTCAAGTTCAAGTTCAACGAACTGTAATCGTCCAAAAATTCGAACTCGAGATTTACCAAGCTTAGAACTTCTCTCAATTCGAAAAACAAATTCTTTGAATTATGTTTGTATGTCGTTCACTCATTGTATTTATCTATGAATGCTTTGAGCTAAATAGATTAAATTTAGAGTAAGGATTTTTGTTAATTTTGTAGATTTGTAAATTTTATACGTAACTGATTCGACGGAAGTATGTTTAGCTGTCTGAATGCAATTAAAACAAGAGTTGCAATAAATAAAGTGCTAGATAGATAAAATTTGTTACGTAAGTTTAACATCTAAAAGATAAATTTGTATCACATTTAGAACGAAATCCGTTCTGCGTTCAACCGTTTGTATGCCTGCCATTTTGTATGCGTATAAAAGGGATGGTTCAAAAACGCAACAACTTAAACAATGAAATTAAATTCAATTCAGAGTTTTGACATCTAAAAACAAAATCTTTATCCAATATCACGTGGGCTGACGTAGTGTTTGTAAATTGAGAAATGGGTTATTTAAAATCGTACCAAACGGGATATAGGACAAGCCTTGGATCTATTGGATCCAGATTTGACAGTTAATTCTCGTGTAATAAATATCCATTTTCCAATTTTTTAACATTAGTTTATTGAATTAAATTATTGAAGTTTATTTTTTCTTAAAGCCTTTTTTTATTTTAATCGATGTGTAATACTCTGGATTATTGTTAAATATATTTTTCTTTTGTGCTTTATGAAAAATAAATTTAAAAAATATATAAAGGCAAACGAATCGGACGATATTATGCTTTGATGTTTCCGAATAAATATTCCAATTACTAAGCACACAAATTAAATTGTATATTTTATTTATTAGAATTGAAGTAAAAGATCTATTTGAGAGTTAATAACCATCTCCCTGCAATAAAATTATTTTTCTTTCTTTTCCCTGACTGATTCGAGTGAATGATTTGATGAAAAAATGAAATTCGTTCAAACTTTATCATAATTATCAAATAAATTGTTAAAACCGAATGTTTAATTAAATTTTAGAAACTAATAAAATTAAACAGAAAAACGGTACATAAATAACATAAATATCATTAAAATGATGTTTTTTAAGTTTTAGATAATATAAAAAAAACATTTTTGTAAAATAATATTTTTGAAATATATAAATGAAAAACACCCAAAAATTGTTTAATTCATATATTTGAATTAGCTTATACATTTTAGAAGATTGATAGTAAATTCTCAAATAGTACATGTGTCAGCTTTCACCAAGAATAGGAAAAAAAATCATGTAAAAGATATGGGAAAACATTTCTTTTTTTATGTTTATGTACGTATTTATAATGCATTGAAATTTTATGCTGATTAATTCAATTCTTTCCAAACATTATACATTTACTTTCACATTTCACCTTTGTCAAAACGAAAGATTCTTACACCTTCGAATATTTGAACCGAGTACGAAAACGTATTGAAATAAGCCGTTTCGAAAACCAAGAAATTCTTTCTACATTTCTTATGCCGCCGCATTCCTTTTCTCTGAAAGGAAGGGAAGATCCCTAGAAGAATAAAAGTATTCGCCTTCCCACGAGATAACAACACCCCTACCCTCTGCCTATCAGATCTTTTCTCATATCGCGTCTCCACTGCCCCGGTATTTTTTGCTCTTACTTCGTGTGCTGGGGATATTGGCTCATGCGAAACAGACTCGTAGTTCGGCCAACAGATGGCGCTGACATCAAAGTGAAATGATCCGCGGTTCCTGGAGGAAACTTTCCACTCGTCTCTTCAAATGGGCCGAAAAAGGTGAAAAAGTTATGGGTGCGAGATCGGTGTAAATTTGCTTATCAGTGACATATTATGAGCGGCTTTTTCGTAGGTGCGGCCAGTAAGTCAAGATAAGACTGATGTTTTCTGCTTGTTTTTTTGACTGGATGTTGGAGAAATCGTGTTACAAAATGTCAAGCAGAAGTCAGTTTTACGAAGACAAGCAATGTAATACAGTAAACTTGTATATGATTGTTTTACGGTAATCTCTCTCTCTCTCTCTCTCACTCTTTTGCAAAAACAGATGAAGCAGTTCGATTTTTGACCCAGAAAAAGTTACGAAGGTCAAAGCAAATACGCTCACGAAACAACATTTGGTAAAAACGAAAATCTTTAACTTTAAATCTTTTTAAGAACAATTCAAAAATTAATATTTGAAGGTATTTGAGTAGTTACAGTACTTCAGTACGTTAATAATTCATAATTTATGTATTCTAGCCATCTTTGGGGACTTGCTGTTCATCCAGCAATTCTATAATTTCAATTTTGTCATCTCTAAATGTGCCAATTACATTTTTTTAAAATTAGTAACATTTTAAAATAAACTAATTATCATAAAAAAGGGGGGTTTCCAGTGAAGTATCTGTCTAAAAATAGTGATAAAATTAAGTGATCAAATCTAACCACTTGTTGAAGTTGAGATTGTGTTCTATCTTTCAAAAATAAAGCGGAGGAGGCGATGATTACTGTTTTCTAGGGTTTGCTCTGCATTTGACATAAAAATAAAGCAAAATACATTTAGTCATTGGATGGAGAGATTTTATCGTGACATAGAATAGTTTAGAGTGTAAAGTGAAGACGAATTTTTCAGGATTTTGTAGAAATATGTTGGGAAGGGAGTGAAAGTTGAGGGGAATAGGATAATCGGCAATATAATTACAAGTAAAGAGCTTTCAGATTGTATAAAAGCAGGCGAAATTGGAAGAGTTATTGGATTTGAAAAGTAGTTCTCTTATACTCTTAATCATTTTACACTATGGATGGTGACTTTCATTAAATTGATATACGTCGATAGTTGATATATATAGTCGTGTCGATAATTCAAATAATTGGGAATACGATAATTCAAATAATTCAGACAAAATTTAGAATACGTAGAGTGTATTTCCCCCTATTTTTAGGTTGCAAGAATTTTAGATTAGAGTATTGAAGATTTAGAATTTTGAAAGAAGTCCATTCAAAGGATGCCTATCTGCCTGACTGACCGATTATAAATTAAAATCACAATATCTACAAAACAAAGAGAGTAAGATGCACAAAATTTGGTTCACGTATTTACTACTGTAAGTTTGGATACGCCAAATTCGTTATGAAACCAAGTTCGTTAAGAGGTGAACTATCTGCATTTTTACAATCATTCAAAGCGAAATCTCAAAAATTCAATGGTATAATTACAGGAAATTTGGTACAGGATGGGAGACTGGGATTGCTGTTGGAGTTCTGCGGCAAATTTTGGTTTTAATCGACCGAAAAAAGGCGTTTAATATAAACGTTTAGGATTCTGATACTTTTGTATTAACCGTAAGCAAGTGATTAATCTCCAAGGAATGGATAAAGATGTTACTCTAATAGGCTTTTTCGTAACTATAGTTTTCCAAAAGCGTAGAGTTGATAATACACAAGTACGAACGAATGTCATGCTGGTTTGTTTATTTATCCAGCCCATAATAACTATGTTTTTATGTAGACAATTTCTTTTCTTTTTACTGCATTTTTGAAGGCTTTTGGGCACATAATAAATGTTCTGTTGTTCAGAAATAGTTTCTCACTAATTGAAACTAACCGTCTTTCGCAATCAACTTATTCATCTAGAATACGGTTGTCGAACTTTTCATACGAATTGTATTTATTTAAAATTTCTCCTTTTCATTTGAGAAGACTGAAAATTATAAGTTTAAGGAAATTGGCATGCTACAGATTATTCCTTGTGCATATAGAAATGTGTATATGTTGCGGCAAATATGAATAATCCAGTGATTATTCTTAATCAGTATTAAACTTAATGGAGAATATAAATGGACACATTTGCAGTAGCGTGTATGTTACTGCTAAAGAGCAGAAATAAGTTAATCTTAAGATTAAAAAACTAATCTGGGCATTAATTACGGTTATTCGTTAAAATGCGGAAAATTGTCTCACTTTTTAGATTACTTTAGTAATCTGCTAATTACCTAAATAATCTGACAATTACCTTATAGATACTTGATAATCTGCACATTACCTACTATGCACTTGTTAAAGTGAAAATGTGATCTTTGCTGTAACAATCGCGACGTTTCTGTGCACTTAAATTAAATTATTTTACGTTTATTATTTTTATTTATCTAAAGAAAGAAGAATGTACGTTTATTTATTTTTTGATATCTAAAGAATGAAGTTAAAACGGCCTAACAATCAACACAGTTAGTTAATAGAATCAACCATTATTCAATTGAAAAAGTTCAATATAAAGAATCAAACGGCTTAAAATATTATTTCAATCAAGGAAATTGACGTAATGTTACTTATTTATTTTTCGGTATCTAAAGAATTACTTTTATATAATCAAATAAACAACAAGTAGAATTGTACTTGTTTTGAAATTTATTAAAATCGGAATCATAAAATTGTGTAATCGTCATAAAAACCACCGTCTTTTTTTAGAGAGAGTTCCTCATTGGAAGGCAATATGGTCATGTGCAGAAGTCTTAAAAAATGTGGCATTCTTTTTTTTTTACTTTTTCCTAGCTCCGTGAAGAAAATCAGTCGTGAAAAAAATAATCTTACTTATATAGCGTTTGAGTTTATAGTTGTTTGTTAATAGTTTGTGTTTGTCAATAGACATACCATGACGGAAAAGTCCTTCAAGATCTCGAGGTATAATTTTTTGATGCTTACAATATTTTATATTAAATAAATAAATAAATTCTTTGCTTTTTTTAAAGATTACTTGGAAGATATTTTTGAATACTCATTGTTAAAAGTTATAAATCAATAAATAAAACAACTTCGTATTCAAAAAGCTTTCCTTCTGTTAAAACAGATAGTCAACCTCTTGTTTTGATAATTCTCAATGAAATTTTATTATTTAATAGTTTATAGCTTTAAATTATCTTCTATACAAGTATTAAGAATTTTATCGAAGAAATGAATAGAACTTTAATATACATCTTGAATACCTGAACTATAATTGTAGTCAATAAAATGTAAATTTATGTAGATTAATTTAATGTAAAATTTTTTAAAATTTAACTTCTGTTATTTAATTTTTGTTTAACAAATATCAGATCAAAATTTTTAGTAAAAATGCTTCATATTCATGGTTTAACAGGAAGAGCAGTCATTATTGCAGGCAAATATGCTATTCCGGAAAGGCGATTAATATTTCATATTTAAATCCCATTGATTTGAGGACTTGTTGCTTGCTATTCATGCAGTATTAAAATTTGTTTATGCTTCTTTAATCACTTCATTTATATAGTTTTTATTGGTATTCCTCACGTCTTAAATATTAAATAAATACAGGACACCAATTATCTTTCCCAAAATTAAAATGGGGAAATGAAAGGAATATAATTATGAAATCCGGAGGAATTATTGAATAAGTTTTCATTTTTAATTTTCGAATGGCGCAATTATTTAAAATATTATTTTGAATAACATTTTTGATGACATCATCAAAAATATCTAGTATTATTTATCAGCAAAGATAATCGTAAATGGAAAAATCCACCTACGCATATCCACTTAACAGCAATATGTTGGATGTTCCAACTCCATCACGTTGGGATTGCACAACATCTAATGCAATCACTTAGACGACTCGTCAGAAACGACAGCCGTCTATAAGATGATATAAAGAAAAAACTGAAGCAAAAGACTCTCAAATCTTTTTTATGAGTTTATAAATGAGCAGCCGTTATTATTAAATTGATGTTGTAAGGGTTTGATCCACGTTTTGAATTAACTTTCCAGCGATTTTGTCTCGTAATGTAGCAAGTGTTTTCCCCATTTATTTCGGGTCAGTAATATTAATCTAGTTAAATGCGTTTGCCGGTCGTTAATGGCATTTTTTTTTGTCTCTTTATCGATTTTATTCGAATTTCGTGATGCATGCCATTTGAGGTTTTTGGACTCAATTATTTCTTCCTCTTAAGAAGTATTGAACCCATTTTTTTCAATTCCATTATTTTAGTCCTTTTAGAGGAATATCGTGGAAGAAGGTTTAATAGTAGAATAAAAAATAGTTAATTATATTTGTTTTACAGAAGAAACTAAAAATAGTTCATCGTATTTGTTTTATAGTAGAATCTAAAAATAATTTATTGTATTTCTTATTTTTTACTTAAAGTACATGACATAACTAGAGTTTTTTTTATTTTTTCCATTCATTATTAGTAATATCCATAATTAATATTAACAATAACCAAACATTTTTTATTGATAATAACCGACCATTATGATAAATCGATAAATGTCTTTTACTAATTATTATTGATAATAATCTATTAATCACATTAACTATAAGGCACGCACGCGCATATAGTTAATGTGATTAATAGATATGTAAAACAATACATTAGTAAACTAATATATAAGTAAACGTGTAAATTCAATTAAGAACATAACAGAAAAAAAATGAAATGAAATGAAAACCGAAAGTAAATGGAGTAAAAATATCTCTTTGGAAAAAAGACTTTTGGATCTCATTTTCATTCCTAACCACATTTTTATATTATTGCATTTAAGATGAAGTCGATATCTTTTAATTTAATTATTCAATACTTTTTGTAGAAAATGCAAAATACCCTTTCGTGATTTACACTTTTTTCACTACCCGATGAGCGATTAAAGAGATGACCGCTCTATTTATCTTTAATGATAATGATAGTTTAGTTATATTAACGTCGATATAAAATCGACTTCGTATTTTCGAACCACGATTAGATGACAAGGACGAAAACAGTTTGAACCCCCCCCCCAACCCTCTCCAAACTTTCACACCGCAGCAACGGGGCATTGCATTTTTGAATTATCAGGTTTTCTTGGCAGAAATAAACATTGAGAAATAAATTTCCTTAAAAAAATTTCATTCAAAATTTTATAAGAATCGACAAAATTGTTAAATTCATAATCCCCCTGTCTAATTTAAAACGTTTTTTTTAGTTATCATACTCACAGATATTCAGCTTAAAAAAAATATGCTCTTCATACTCAGTAAGATTGGAAAATAAAACTCTTTAAAATCTACAGTTAGCTTTTTCCCCCAATTCCTATTATGAATTCACACTGTCCCATTATATATTTATATATCTTGTTCAAATTTTTAATCGTTAATAAAATACTTTTTATTTATCCACTTAATATCAAATACATTTTTTAAAACTTGTAGTGAAGGACACTTGATGCTAATATAGTTTTTCAAATATTAATTAATTCATTAAATTAAATTAATTTTTAATACTTTTAACAGAGTTTTAGCAGTTTGTAAAGAAAATCGAAAGGCAGTAGCTCAATCGATAAAATGTAAGTATTTCAGTATTTTTCACGTGAAGGTGAAGAATACGAGTTCAATTCATGCAAAAATGAGTAATTTTTTAAAAATAAAAAGTAATTAAAATTTAATAAAAAGTAATTAAAATAATATTTTTCTTTGTTGACTTAAGTATGAATTGATTTAAATATTTTTAACAATACTTGTTTGTAGTCAATTTTTTTTGTATAAGGGGGAGGAAAAAATTAAGAAACAAACAATAAGTTTTGCATTCAAATAGAAAAACATTTCTTGTTCATTTTGCCAACTATCATTCATTTTGCCAAATTGCCAACTATCTCATCCGCTCACCAAATAAGTAATATTAAAAAAATCCTCCAGCTATGGTTCCCAAATAATTATTATC
Source organism: Argiope argentata (assembly GCA_026289955.1). Classification (NCBI taxonomy): domain Eukaryota; kingdom Metazoa; phylum Arthropoda; class Arachnida; order Araneae; family Araneidae; genus Argiope; species Argiope argentata. Next base: position 1,273,219 of record JAOUZG010051511.1, on the reverse strand, counting down.
TCCAATTATGCCAAATTTTATTCCAATTATAATTGTAAATTCACTGATTAATCCACTCGCTTCTCGAATTTTAACTATGTTTTCATGCCAACTATGTAACAACACAGTTTTGAGAAGTGATATCGGTTCCATTCACCTGGCTTGCGCCTATAGTGCCTTCCAATTCTAATAACCTCATCTGCTTGATGACTTAATCCATGACACGATTAGGGATTTTGGAATTTTAGGTACATCAACTGGTGCCAAAAATAGAATCCTTACACCTGACAATCAGTTCAGTTTCATTCTCTATTTATCAGTCATTATTGTGTGCAGCCGGAACTATATATTCTGCTCTTCGTTTCTTTACAAGGGAACAAATTTGAAATTCTTCTGTAAGAAACAGAACTGTCATATTTGAAGCATTTTGTTTGTTATTTAGTTTTTATATTGTAATTAAACACCGTACATGAATATGTAATTTAGTTTTTATAGTAATGATATGTTATTTAATCAGTCTTTTATTATTGCTTTTTTTATCATATGCGAACATGATTTTGTTTGGGTTACGTGGTTTTGATGTCTCCAAAATTTATGGGCAAAAAATATTTTCACCCGCTTTCACCAATATTGCATTATTATTTTGTATGTTTCTTGGAAAGTAGATACGTTTTTAAAAAGCTAAAGAAGAACTATGACATCATATCTGTTATTTCATCTCAAAATCCAAAACTTTATTATATATATATATATATATATATATATATATATATATATATATGAGAGGGGGAGAGAGATATACAAAAGTCTCGTTAATGTTTCAAACTGTTTTAAAATGGTCAATGACTTAAATTAATTAAAGAACTTAATAATAATAAGAACTTAAAAATAATTATATTCTCACATGATCATTTGAAATTTAAAATAGCAGATTCCTTTTTCTTTTTTTATTACAATTATTTAATTGATCATTTTATACCAATGCCTATTTTCGAAAGCTTGATATAGTTTTGCGGAAATCATCATTTGAATATAATTCTACTCTTTGTCAATCTTTTTGTAATATATAACTTATCCAGTCAAAAAAATAAGCAGTTAATATGTTATTCGTCTCCTGAGATGAAAACAATGAACGATCTCAAATATATTTACAAGTACTCCAATTTCCTCTATTTGATTTCAGCAGTTTAAATATATTCCCATGGCAACAATATAACTATTCCAGAGTAAGGATTTATCTTAACCACCTGCCACCTCCAGCGAATTCCGAGATTAAATAAGATTCACTAACCAACTCACTCAATCAATTACTTTCTAACAGTCAAAGAAAAAGAAAACGAACTAGGCCCTGAGGCGTTCCAAACAATCCCTTCTAAAATCCCAAATCTGGTGTCCGACAAACGCGATCAGAGGGGAGTTTTGACGACTCTGTTTCCGTCCCACTTGGACAGTCGCCATCACCGACACGAAAATCAAATATAAGTTGCCTACCACCAATCGATCGTGCACCCACCCTCCTCCCTCCGGCATCATGGCCGCCAAACGATCCTCCTCGGAGATAGTTAAATCCCGTGTCTGGTTAAGCGAGGAACTGGAAGGATGATCGGGAATAGCGAATAGTTTCCATGTCCTTTAATTCAAGGCTAAAGAGCGAGACGTGTCTGGGCGTGTAGAGCAGTTTGAAACAACAAATGAAATTATTGCTAATTTGGAATTTCCTGAATCAATGTGTGAGAAGATTGACAAACGTATTTCATAAGTCAGCATATTGGAAAAACAATAGCATATCTGCAATAGAAAAATTCCACCTGATTAATCATCAGCAATTTTAAGATAAAATAAGATTGGTATATCGGTTGCTTTGTTGCTCAGTTAGTATATAGTTTAAGGACTATTTTGGAAAGAAAATCGTCATTTTGAGTAGCAGTTAGATGACAAGGATAAAATCTGAGTTGGAAATGCCTTTCCTAAATGCCTTTTTCATAACACATCAGCTACCCGAAACCGTTTTGTAGGTTATTTTCAATTAATCATAAATTATTCTTGACTTGAACGGCTCTGATATTTTAGTAAGTTTAATTTAGTTCAATAACATCTACAATAATATTTAGAAGGAACCTCATAGTTTTCACTATTCAACAGATGACGAAGACGAAATTTGGAAATCCGGAAAACCCTTCCCTACATTTTCAACCCAAGCGGGAATGACGGAAAACTGTCATATAGTAAGGATAGAAATTTTAGTTTCTATTTTATCTTAAGCAATTTTTGAATGTAATGCATTTAATGTATATATAGATTAAGATATTTTAATTCCATTTCATTGCTTCTCAGGTACTGTTCTGAAGCAACTTTATAATTTTGAACAGCCGTTTGATGAAATTTTAACTGGAATTCCCTTTTATATGTTTTCATATTACGCCACAATGCAGGAAAACCACATCATAATTGGAATAGCATCTTTTTCTGATTAATCGTTGGCAGTTTTTGTATTTAATGCGTCGATATATAAGAAAGGTTACTTCAGTTCAATTATAGTGTTATTGTCGGCATGTAGAACCATTTCTACCGAAGCCCTTCAAGTCATAACGGGAATATTGCCAATGGATCTCGGATCAACGGAAATATTCATTAAATTTCAAATAAGAGCAACTAGTAATAAATTAAAAATAGGAAACAAATACTTCCTCAATAAAGATTATGAGATTTTTTTTGGCAAGTTTGAAGAAAACCCTGCAGAATGGTATATTCATGGTTTTGAAATTAAAATGCCAGATATGGGCGGAATAGAAATTTTTATAGATGACTCAAAAGATGAATATAAAGTAGGAGCTGCAGTAATAGTATATTACTAAGGGAAATAAATCGATAAAAGCCTTGTGAAATTATCGAATCACACCGCAAGTTTCCAGGCAGAAGTGCAAGCTTTAAAGATGCCCATAGAATATTGTGAAAGGATGTAGGCCGGACAGAAGTGCTCAATTTTTTCAAATTCTCTGTCAGTTCTACAAGCTTTTCAATCATTTCGTAATTGTAATAGGAAAATATGAATGATAAAAGAAAAAAAAGAGTTAAACTTAACAAGTAGATAGAGTTGAATAGGGTTAAGGCCCATATTGGGATGTATAGTATTGAAAAGGTGGATCAATATACAAAGATGGCGGGACAGAAAGAGAGTGCGGATGTAACTGTCCCCAAATCAAATAATATCTGAAAATGGGAATTGAGAGAAGAAATTAAGCTACAATGGTTTGACAGATGGTATATGGCCAAAAAAGGAAGAGTAACTTACGATTTTATTCCTAATCCAGAAATAAAAATAAGAAGATGCCATCCACTGGTAATCCAAATTATATCAGGGCGTGGGAGATTCTATGTATATTTCCAAAGATTTGGAAGAAGGAAGGAAATTAAATGCATTTGTGGAGAAATCGGTACTGTTTACCACTATTTAAAGGAATGCAGAGAAATTTCTCAACATAGAAAACATCTGCAAGTTGAAAATAACGACTTGAGTTCAATAGTAATGGTATCAGGCAATCTTAGGATTCTGAAGCACATGATGTCAAAAATTGTCAGTTTTTTACAAACTGTTTGAAAGTTTATAGAGGAGGAGGTGGTCAGTATTCGACCACTTTAGGGTGAATTATCTCGAAGAGAATATCAGTTCGACTGATTAAGTCAATGTAAGGATAGACAGTGCTAAAAATCACAGTCGGCCACAACAAATACTGTCGATCCTACTACGTTCAGTGATGGTGGGATGGTCGGCTGTTCACAAGGAGTATTATTGTCGCCAGTTTTGTATCTGCGTACCTTGAAATCTGCGTACATTAAAATTTTCCCCACTCTTTGCTATTTCACCATCGTTTCTCTTTTTAATGCTTACTAAATTACGGGAAACCCAAAAACAAACTTTTTTTTCTTATACAATTTTGAATGAATATTTTTATGTATGATTGTGGATCCAAAGTTAAGTACATTTTGTATTATCATTTGGTAGATGCAGCGATTCACATTGGTTAAAATTTCAAGTACGACAGTCACGTTAATCGGAATTGCTGCTGACAATGGCCTCCCTATGTGTTCTTCAACCTGAAGAGAGTTGCGACTTCTTTGAAATTCTGTCATCCGAATAAATAGCATGAGATGGACCTTCATTTCTAAATGCCAACTGTAAATGTTGAACTCAAACTGAATACCGACCCCTTTGAGAGGGCATATTGAAAAACCTGAAAGACCAGACTTCCGCAATAGCAACACTAATCGGAACTACGGTTGAGTTCTAAGGGTCATCACTGGCTAAAGTACAACCTTTCCCTGTAGTACGATCCATCATCTGTGAGCGGAGCCAGACCCCCAGCTTTTCGTGTGCCCACAGGGATGGCGAGAACCAACCAAAAGGTTGGAAGCTTTTCCACCCTCAATTACGAGGTGTCCCCCACCTTCCGTGTGACAGATGTAGAACACATTCAATTTGATTTAACCCCATTTTAAAATCATAGAAAATCATAGCGGATTAGTGTCCTCGAATCAACACCATTTTTCCTTTTGCTTACAATTTATTCCGCTCGAAACTACTTTCGATTGGACAATAAAAAAATCTTCTTAGATAAAATATCTCATATATTAAAATTTAATCATTAATTATTTTCTGCCACTTACTGTCTGCGTGCATCTAAAGAAATTTCTCATTGAACATCGTACTACGTCTGCGATCAAAGGCCAACGAGTTCCAAATTTAGATGCAGTACTAAAGTTTTCCCAATAAATAATTTCCCTTCTTGATATTTCATTAAAGTAACTTGCAAATTAATTGATTGCTCATCCATAAATTCTGATGGAAGGCTGCTATTTGAAACAAAACTAAAGGAGTTATCAATTATGCCAAAATTTAGATGTATTCAATATTTCTTGTAATCATTAGGCAGGTCCTTCATTATGTGGGCATTCGAAAGGTGATCTAGAATCAGCGGAGTTAACAACAACCAAGCTGCGTTGCATTACTAAACAAATCAATATACTTCACCGACTTCAGATCCACAGGAGTTCCAAATTTGAGACTTACAGTTAAGTTTCTCCAGATGGCAATTTTCCTGTATATATATTTCATAAAAATAAAATAATTTACAAATCAGCTAATTGTTTAATGATAAGTTCCATTAATATACCATATATAGTAAAAAAACTCAAGTTTTATCGTACTATGTCGATATTCATTTACTCAATATTTTTTATAATTACTAGGCCAATCCTATTTCTTATGAACTTTTAAAATTAAGCATAGAATCAGAAGATGTAAAGATTACAGACTTTGTTGCATATCAAACTAATTTTCCTGTATAGATATTTCATTAAAATAATTTTCAAATAAGTTAATTTTTCATTGATAATTTCCAATGGAGTCGATATATCATAAATTTTTTTTGTCATATCGTGCTATGACAATATTTATTTATTCAATATTTTTGATAATTATTAGGCCAGTCTTGTGAACTTTTAAAACTCGGTATAGAGTCAGCAGATGTAAAGATTCCAGACCCTGTTGCACCTTCAAAATAATCAATATAGTCTTCGGTATCAGAAGGCCCGTGAGTTCTAAATTTGAGACTTAGTGTTGAAATTTTCTCGGTCCACAATTTTCCCGTCTAGCATTTCATTAAAGTAACTTGCGAATTAACTAATTGCTTCTTCATAGCTTCCGATGGCAGGCAGTAAATCAGAACAGAAATAGAGGAGTTGCCAGCCATGTCAACATGCCGAGATACCATTTATCTATTCAAAGCCAGAACTTCAACCTTTATATTTCTAACAATGAATCTAGCAAAGGGTTTCTATACAAATGGTTGCGCAAAAGCTTTAATCATCAAATAACACAGTGAATTCCGGAGCCTATTTCTGTAGATGACACCCTAGATACCAGACACGGCTGAGATTAATCGCGAAGGGGGATGGAGAAATCATTCGAATGTGTAGACGGCATTTAGTTTCCAGACGGAATTGAATAGTAAATTAATCCTTTTGAAAGACTGCGATATTCGCGTTGCGTCTAACATTTTGAAGTTTGTTCCAATTGAATGCCAACTAAGATAATGATAATTTATTAGATTTATGAGAAATTTATTCGTATGTTGTTCTGTTAATTATTAAAAACATTTTTTTGTATTTATCTGAAACTATAAACATTTGATACTTCGTAATATTTTTTTCTGGTATTTTAATTACTAACTCGGAATATATTTATCTAAACTTTCTAAGTTTTGTTATCTAATATGACTGAGCAATTATGAATGGGGGAAAAATCAATCTACTACATGTAGATCAGCAAGTGAATAATAAAATAAGAAGTAAAGATTGTACTACATAATTAAAACTTTACCAAAGCTTTTGATTTGATGATCGCGTATAGAAACACGTTTTCCCCCCAATTGTTTATAAATGCCATCTGAAATTGAGTGGTAGTTTGGTAATGAAAACTATCACATTTTATCTTCCATTGAAACTGTCGAGGTCACTGGCTTACATAACGCCCAAGATCGGAAGGCTATAGTCTAATTTCTGAATATATATTTACTTTGATTTTGTCACTCTCTAAATCACATTATTATTTGGTCTTTTATCGATAAATTTATATCGAAAATAATAAAAGCGATAAAAATATTGTTACAAATGAATTAAAAAATTTTTAAAAATTAAAAAAAAAAGGCATGGTAAAGGAAATTAAAATTATTCAAAAGTAAAGGAAATTAAAATTATTCAGAGTTAGTCCAGTTAGTTTTTTAATTTAATCCTTTTAATGAGATAACAGTTTTGAAAAATTCATAACTGGGGTGAAGGGTCTATAAAATGGCCATCGTTATCTTCAAATTCTGTCTACATATTTAAAGAAAACTAAAAATAATTTTTCTTTTAAACAATTTTTCGTATAATGATTTGCTATTTTTTTTTAACAATTCGAAAATAGATTTTCATATTTTAATTTCGATTTTTTTTTTAAATATTTTTTTCCATAGAATGATTTACAATTTTTTTAGCAATTCTAATTTTTTTCATAGAATGAATGAATCAATGAACCATTCATTGAATTTTCATTCAATGAATGATTTTTAACAATTCGAAAATAGTCTCCCATTGAATGAAACTATGTTTCAATTACTAATGTTGAACTATTTGATGTTGCCTGACCCTGCAACTTAGCATAATACAGAAATCCACTAGCCTTAAAATTATACTTAGGTTAAATTGATGCTAAGTACATCATTAAATTTCATAATTAAAGAATCATAGAAAATACATTGCAACTTGTTTATTTAATACCAAGAAACCTTCTTAATTTAACACTCTCTTCATATTTACAATTTCATATTTTTCACTTGCACCTGGAGAGATAACAAGTTAGAGTTAGTCCAGTTAAGAAAAAAGCATATCTAATCAGCTGACCAGGTAACTGAGCATATTTAGTAAGTTGATCTCTATTGTACCCACCTGAACAAACATTTGTATAAATGAGTGCTTTGTTTCCGTGTTGATGTATTTTAATGGAACTTAGCTTCTGTTTGCCTTTGCATCTCTGCATTTTATTCCTAAATTATAAGCATAGAAGTATTAAGCTTTAAACGCTAAAAGTTTCTTTGAAACTGGATTTTTGAATCTAGTTGTGCTTTTTCAATTAGTTTGTTTTTAATATTTGGCTGTATGTATAGCATGCATAACATAGTACGTAACCCTTGCATTAAACTCTTTTAAACGAATTATTAAAAAAAGTAAAAACTGAAATCTGCTATGCATATTTCAATGTATCATATCAGAACATAATTTCTTGAACGACCAATCATTAAAAACGTTTTACTTAATTAAACAATCTAATCTAATTTTAAATAGATTTTTATTAATGTTTGAAGAAAATATCTCAACAAAAAGTGGCAGATATTGCAAACTTATGGATTAATCAAACAATATATATTATTTTTTTAAAAGATTTTTATTCAAGTTTGAAGAAAGCTTTGATAAAGTTAAAAAAAATCTGAATAAATCATCTCAACAGAAGTGGCAAATTGGAGGTTAAAGAGGTTTTTATTTCGAAATTACAGCCATTTACCAATATTTTTGAGTCTTCTAAGGCCTATTTTTGAGAAAATTGAAACTTAAAATTTCAGTTCCTTGTCCACTTATTTTTGTTGACGCCAAAAACCTCATCCCATTGAACCCTGATTGAAGCCATTTTTCTAGGTTTTATTTTTTTAATCAGAGCTTTTGTAAATGCAAGGACAACATGTTATTAAAAGCTGATTTTTTTTTTTGAGATGCTCATGCATGAATAAAATTTCAATTCATTGCCCACGCATTTTTGTTGACGCCAAAAACTTCATCCCAAAAACTAAATCATGTTCTAACATGATAATAAACATTATAAACATAAAAAATTTGTTCAAATTATATGACAGTTGTTTCCCCGCCTACTTGAATGTGTAGATTTCTAGAAAAAGTCTAGTGGAATAAATATTCGATGCATTTCATTTTTCCGAAAAATAAAAATACTTTCGAGATAGGTGAGTATCTTATTTTTAATATCTTATTTCTATTTTTCTCGATGAACTATTTTATTTGAAGAAAATCTGGCTTTAAAGCTTCATCAACCAATATCGTATCCGCATAAAATCAAAGAAGTGGACAACAAAGAAGTGGTCAGTTCTATACCCTCCTGGATATAATTATGATAAATCCTTGGTTTCTGTACAAAAAGTTAATACAATGAAAGGAAAATTGGAGGACGTTAGGAAATCAGCTGGCTTCTGAACCGAACTATATGACATCATATGCCGGCATTCAAGTCGGTCAGAAAATAAAAGGGGGAGACCAAGTACTATCAGCCAATGTGAAGAAACCCCAGAACCCTCTAAAAAACCACTGTCAGTTGAACTGACGTACGTTACGATCCTATTGGTATGAAAAAGTATTTGTGAATTCTAGAAACAATTGTAAATGTAGCAATTATAGAAAGCTTACCTCTAGGAAATATAACGTCTCTTTGTGGCATAACATTAAAAAAGAAAAACATCCGAATATTTTACATTATATCATGCCAAAGTACGTTAGCAGTTAAAACGAGATATTTATGGCCTTAATGCTTAAAATATCAAAACTTATACATCCTTTTTTTCGAAATAAATATATAAAATATGTATTGTGATTTTTTTTATTATTTCCCTCTCTATCTGACTACTGCAAGAACACATTATTGTTTTTTAAAAAAATTAATATGGAAAATTATATTTTTAAGGTTAAGTTGGAACTTTTAAAGAAGAGCTAAATCTAAGCTAAGAAATTATTCTTGCTTTGATGGTTTCAATGGCTTATCTATGAATTTATAAAATGTTTTATAGCCTCGATCTCATCATCCATTCTGATATTGATTCCTTTCTCTTCCTTGCCTCATTTTAAAAAATGCATAAATCATACATTTATTTGAATAAGATCAATCTAAACTTATGCTGTTCTCTTTACTTTCGTTAATTGAAATAAATCTATGATGACATTTGTAATGTCAGGTTATTCTATATAATTCGTCTTATCTACATGTTATATATATATATATATAACAT
>JAOUZG010051511.1:1242146-1257857 GCA_026289955.1 Argiope argentata | reverse complement strand
AATGGAACTCGAAATGCGTTGCTAAGCGTAAAACTAGAGAACGGCTCGACCTATTCGGCTAATTTTTATTTTAATATTTTCGTTAAGACACGAGGATGGTTCTTATGGACAGAAAAAATTAAAAAACTGCGTGGAAAATAGTTAAAATGACACTTTTCTTATTTTCCCGCCAAAAATCTTCATTTCCTTCCCCCCACACCAACTGAGTTAGATAGCAGGAAGTAATAAATAATGATTTGTTTAGAAAGAAATGCGCGAAGTCAGTTGGTTTTCATTCATAGATAACGGGATGTTTAAAAAAGAAAGGAAATAGTTGCTTTTATTATGAGTCTGTATGAATATTTAATCTATGCCTGCTCGAAATACAGTCTGGGCAGAGAAGAAAAAAAATAACAAAGCGAAAAAAAGGTTTGTAAAAAGGAAAGTAGTGAAGAAAAAAGGAGAGAAAAAAAGAAAAGAAAAGAAGGGTGTGTGTGTGTCACCATTATTTCCTTTGTGCGCGGCATTTTCCAAGCGGTTTTTGAACTTTGAAAACCAATTGTGTCTTTATTTGTTTAGTGTGTTTACCTTTATGAAAATTAGAATCTTCTTATTCTATAAAAACGTAGAATTTTAGACCTTTTCCTCCACTATTTAAGTAAAATATCAATTCCGGGACAATCATTGCTCGGATAGAAAGAGAAAGATGAGTAGTACAATGAACAGAACATCTGAAGAAAATAATACTATAAATGAATTATATGATTACCAAAATTTGTTTGGTTTAAAAATATTTTGGTGAAAAACCTGTTATGAGACACAGCTACATAAAATATCATATGAAAATTTTAGCGAGCATTAATACTGGCGAACCGACTGGTCGCTAAAGGCGGCTAGTATATATATATATATGTAATACTGAAGTAATTTTTCAGAATTCTAGTCCTGAGAACCATTGCAATTGATAGTCTTCCAATCGGGATCTGCCTATTTTCAAATTATGAAATATTCTATATAATATAGGATGCCGAAAATTATCTAAATATAGATTATAATTTATTATAGATATAGAAAAAAGTATAGATTATTACAAAGTAGAGTTTATAATTATCAATCTATTGAATGTCTTATCTATTATTAGAATATAGATTGTTGAATATAGATCGATATATATATTATAGATATAAACAAAGTATATTATATAATCCAGGAACAAAAATTATCTAAACATAGATTAATTAATATTATATCGAAAAAAGTATATTATTATTGTTGAAATTTATATTTTATATATCGAATGTCATATATACTATAGGAACAGAACATTATATGCTTATCGATTATTATATATATATTACAGATACAGAGCTGGCTTTCTGGCACAGAGGTAGCGGGTCTTCTCCGCGTTCTAGGAGTACCGGTTTGGGCATGGTTGTTTTTCTGTGGGATACTATATGAGGGATGTGTGACTGTGTTTCCCTGTAAAAAGGGGCTGTGCAAGCAAATGTGGTGAGTGTGTAGCTAAGTCTCACTCTTGGCCGTAGTTGGGGTTACCTTAAAAACAATAGAAGCTCATTTCGGCTTAAATCTGCTGCTGTATCAGTAGGGGGTTTGTCCATGGCAAGTGTCATAAGTAACAACAACAACACAGATGCAGAAAGCAAACTATAGATAATCATAAATATTATAAGAACCGAAAATTGCTAATGTTTTTAGCAAGATTTATAAAATAATTTCGGTTAAAATTTTGTACGATAATTTAAAATTAGGAATCTTGCGTCGAAAATATTTCATACTCCTTAGTGAGCGGAATTTCAAAGACTTTCACAGTGGAAGATACGAATTAAATTTACTGGATTGGGAAAGCAAACCGCAGCGAAGCAATAATCTTTCTCTTCATCTTAACATGTTTTCGCTCGCTTTTCAAAACTAAGACGAGTGTGTAGAAAAATAAGTTCGACATAAATATATCAGAGATGCAACTATTTAACATATGTAACGTCGGACGAACGACCATTTTTCATGTTCATCGGAAACAGTGTAGGCGAGTTGAACAATAATTTCACGGGATTTCATTTGTTGCGGCTCATAAATTAGACTTATTGAAGTCCGCCTTTCCTTAGACGGCGCAGAGAAGGTCACATTCGTAAACATCCACTGAAATCGATCGAACCCTTTTACCTTGTACAATATTACTCTCGCAATTGCAAAACTTAGTTTATGAATTCGAGTTGTTTTTTAAGGCATTGAGGCTTCGATCAAAATAACCATCCTGCGTAGGATTTGGAGAAATGAATCCACTTTATTAGAAGAAGAAGAATTGACAGTTTCCGATGTAAAAGCTGGATTGTTAACTATTAAATTTGAACAGAAGGTAGGCGTTAGCACGGAAGACGTTTGAAATGTTTGAAGTTTTGAATTTAGATGAAGTTGGATAGTAAGTGCTCCTATCAAAATAATCATTTGAAATGGAAGCTGAAAAAATGCATATGTTTTTTGTAAGAAAATTTAAGTTTAGTTACTGATGTAAAACCCTAATTTCCGACTATTAAGTCTGAAAAAAAATGCTCATGTCTACTAGAAAGATGCGTGTAGTGTTTTATTTTCCAGTTGGGATTATAAGTGATGAAAACTGGATTTTTAAGCAAAATTATAATTCTGAAGGGTTTTTAAAGAAGTGGATGCGGTTATTTTGGAAGATTGTTTTTTGTTTGCAGACATAACAAATAAATATAACTGGCATTCTTAATTTTTTTTTGAATTATAGACAATATCGCAATTAAAAAAACTGCTTCAAATAAAAATAAAATTGAAAAAGTTTCTTATTAAAGCAGCTGAAACATGAACATTAAAATGACACTATGGCTTGGTTTTGTTTCATATGTTTTCCAAAAGTTTGTCACAGTTTCAGGTTGCTTAAGTCTGTTTTCTTTTTTCCCTCTTCCCTTTACATTTTAATTGCAAAGGCATATATTTAGCAAATTTTGTTTTGTTTTATTCTTGTTTCAGTTATAAACTTAAAAAGTGAGAAGCACTAGAAAACTGTTATTTATTTTTACTTCGAGAACGAATATAAATTACAAAAGATTTGTTCTTTCATTTTGAATAAAATGACGTTCCTAGAATTTGTTGAACTCTGTCTTTGCTGAAGTAAAAAATATTTTCTCCTTGCCGACGTCCTGGCTCGGGTAGGGTAGTGCGTCTAATCCTTGGACCAGGTGTCCTGGAATCGAATCCTTATGAGGGTATGGTTGTTCTTTATCTGCTCCATCTGTGTGATGCGTGAGTGCGTTCCCCTGTCAAAAGGGACTGGGAAAGCGAAAATGGCGCGTGAGTAGCTCAGGCGCGCTCGACTTAACATCGCTGACTGCGTCAGTGATCTTGCCCATGGCAAATGCCACTAGAAACAACAACAGATACACTAAAAACTGTACTGATTTAAGTATTTTAAATTTTATGTGTTTCTGTAACTATCAGTGTAGCTTTTGGTCAAATTTTTGTTTGAATTGATTGGGAAAACCCTTCTTAAAACACAAATTTGATTTTAGGATGCTGTTAACCGAATGGCAGGAATAACTGGAAAATAAATCGCCAAGGATAACCCGATGGAATCGGTAAAAATGCTAAAATAATGTTAAAAATTTATATTTCGTAACTATGGTACGCCAATGCCGTGCGAGTAAGACGTTCTCTGGCATAAAAAGTTTATTACAGAAAATGTGAAAAATTTAAAATACGAAAATGCGAAAGATTTGTGAAGACTACTTCCATTGATTTTGATTAGGTTAATTAACAGTTTCCGATGTAGAAATTGAATTGTTAAATATTAATTATGAGCATAATGTAAATATTAACGTGGGAAACGGCTGCAAAATTTAAATTTTCAATCCAGATCAACATGTTAGCAGCCTGTATTTTCGACCCTTTATTTAACTTGACTACTTTTGTTTTGCTATTTTTTGACTATTATAGTAAAGAAAATATTTGTTAGCAAGTAAGAGTGAATCACACGTGACTTACGCGTGAGTTATAGTATTGAAAGCTCGGGCGAGTGAGCAAGTGTAACCAATGAAGGAAACATTTTGAGTTTCAATGATCTCCATTATTAAAAAGAGAAAAAAATTGACTTTCCCGAGTATATTAAAAGAAGGCTATTAAGCACCCTTGATGACTGGCTGTTCTTCTCTCATATTAATAGTACTAATTTAGTAGTGTAATCATTCCTGATGAACTATACTTATTGCATAAATAAGTATAATTTTAAATTATAATTCTTTTTACATTACTACATATATGCGCAATTGCCTGATACGACTTGGTTGTTAAGTCTCAGAGCTCTGCCAAAGACTTATTTTGAGATTGTTTCCAAAAATGATGGGGGAAAAGCCGTTCTGTTATGGCGTATTGAATAGTCCAATAGAGGACACCAGATAAGGGCTTGAAAAGCTTCCAGTATGATAGCTGGATATCGTTCCGCTGGTGGGCTTAATAATGGTGTAGGCTCGAATGCACATTTTCTTTGCACTCCATTTCTTTCTTACTTGAGTATCTGCATTCTTAAAATTCTGCTGATAGTGCAAACGGGAACAAAAACTCTATTGTTCAATTTATTATTTTTAGGAAACAGAACACACTCTCTTTCCACTCCATAACTTTCTTTTGTAAATGTTTTTATATCTAAAATATTGATAATCGTAAATACTAGGAGTCTTGAATACTTTTTTTGCATTATTAACTTTTAAAATATAATTTTTAATATAAATTAATCGTGCCATAATTTTTTTAAAGAAATTTGCGTCAACTTTTTCTTTACTCTTTTTTTTGTTTGTTTGAATGAATACATCTCTAAGTCTGATGGTCTAGGGATGGATGGATGCATATTTTTAAGAAAACAGAACCCATTCTCTTTCCACTCTATTACTTACTTTTGTGCATTGCTCCATATCTAAAACATTGATAGTCGCGAATGGTATGCGCTTCGGTTATTGCTTTTTTATATAATTAACTTTAACGATACGATGGAAAATTAAAAGAATATGCATTCCTTTTACTGAATAAATCGACTTTTTGGGAAAAAACTGTGCCAACTTTTAAATAACGACATTTTTGTCTTTCGTGAACGGTTTATCTCTAAATATTTGATGATTCTGCAAACTGGATAATGCGCTCTATTGTCCATCTATTATTTTTGTGAAAACAGACACATTCGATTTCTACTCCATCACTTTATTTTGTGTATGGCCCCATATCTAAAACATTTATAGTCAAGAATGATTTGAGTTTCGGATATTAGTTTTTTTGCATTATTAATTTTAAAGGTACGTTATGAAATTAAAGGAAATTGTATTCTTTTTATTGTACTAACTGACTTTAACATTTATTATAATTTTATCGTATCATAATTTTTTTTGAAAGAAAATTTTACCGATTTTTTAATTACTCCGTTTTGTGCGCTATTGACCAACGGGAAAATAAATTTTGACCTCTTTTTACTCCATTTCCTTCTTTGGTGAATGATTCTGTCTCTAAAATTCCGATTGTCATGTATGTTTTTCAGGTATTAATTCCTTGCACGATAATGTCACAAATACATTGGTAAATATTAAAAGAAATATATTGTCTATATTTAATTAATGTTAACAAATTTTTTAACGTGGTTTTATTGCAATATTATTATTATTATTATTTAAAAAATTTTTTTAACCCCATTAAAAAAATCCTATGCTTTCTTTGTGTATGCTTCCTTCTATAAATCTGATGGTTATGTAGGCGTGAATATTGTCCTCTGCTGCGCTGCTTCTTTTGAGAAAATAGAACCCATTTTCTTTCCGCTCCATTACTTTATTTTGTAAAAATGACTTTTGAAATTCCGAATGGATGTGTTTCGGATATTATTTTCTTGCATGGTTAACTTTAAAGACATTATACAGAATCAAATAAAAATATATACTGCATAATATACTCTTTGGTTTTAATAATAATAAAATATTTAAATGCCTTATTTCCCTATCTTGGTAAAGGCTGAACACATTATCTTTCCACTTTAATTTTTCATGAATGATTACATCAAAAATTCTTTGGTGATTTTGTAAAGTACATTAGTTGGAATGTTATTTTGTTGTATAGAAAACTTTAAATCAAGATGAAGGTCCAATGTGGAATTATAGGCAAATATTTTCAGCATATTTAAAGTTATTGATTTCAATTTCTTTGATTATTTTTATACTATTTCATTTTTTTCTTTTTTGTAAAATTTCCTATCGATTTAACTTTAATAATGGAAAAATGAAGAAAAATTTTAAACTTTATTTTCTTTCCAGAACAATTTAAGGCAATATAAAGATGAAATACAGGTTATCCATATTTTCTCTATTTTTGCGAGAAAAAAATTATTTATTTCTTCTTGTTTCTTCTGATTTAATTTAATTTAATGTGTTAGTTTGGGCAAAAAAAGTGTTATCTATTTGCATTTCAGTTTTTCTTCCTGAAGTTAATATGTTTGTTGAGCTAAGTTCTTCAAGTTCATTGAAGAAATAAAAAAATATCATTAGCGTTTTTCTCTCATGACTGTTTATTAAATATGCATTTGTCATGGAAGGTATATATATATATATATATATATATATATACACACACTGAAGTGACTAAAGTCATGGGAAAGCAATATGCAAATATACAAATGGCAGTAGTATCGCAGCGAAAAAGTATAAATGCTCAGTTCGTTTTCCAGAGCTTTCATTTGTGTTCAAGTTATTCATGTGAACAAGTTTTTTTGTGATTTATGGCGGCATGGCGAGAATTAACAGACTGTGAACGTGGAATGTTAGTTGGAGCTAGACGCATGGGTCATTCCATTGCGGATATCGCTAGTGAATTCAACATTCCGGTATCCTCAGTATCAAGAGTGTGCCGAGAGTATGAAATTTCAGGCATCCCATCCCATCATGGACAGCGCAGTGGGCGACCACCTGCACTTAACGACCGAGACCGCCGACGTCTGTGTAGAATGGTCAATGTTAATAGACACGCAACACTTCGTCAAATAACTGCAGGAATCAATATGGGACGGACGAGGGACTGTGCGGCAAAATTTGTCTTCCTTGGGCTATGACAGCAAAAGACCGACTCGAGTTCCTTTACTGACAGCACGAAATCGCCTGCAGCGACTCTCCTGGACTCGTGAGCATATCGACTGGCCCCTAGATCAGTGGAAAACCGTGGCGTGGTCAGAGACCCCACGAAGCCATGGACCCAAGCTTTCAGCAAGGCACTGTTCAAGATGGTGGTGGGTGCATAATGTTTTGGGCTGTTTTTACATGGCATGAACTCGATCCTCTGGTGCAACTGAACCGATCATTGACTGGAAATGGTTATGTTCAGCTGCTTGCAGATCCCTTGCAGCCATTCATGGACTTCACGTACCCACACTACGATGCGATTTTTATGGATGACATGCGCCATGTCACCGGGCCAGAACTGTTCGCGATTGGTTTGAAGAACATACCGGACAATTCCAGCTCATGATCTGGTCACCTAGATCGCCCGATATGAATCCCATCGAGCATTTATGGGACATTATCGAAAGGTCCGTTCGTGCCTGCTCCATCCACACTTTCACAATTATGGACGTCTATACAGACAGCATGGCTCAATATTCCTGCAGAGGACTTCCACCGACTTGTGGACTCCATGACACGCCGAGGACCGACACGATATTAACAGTCATCCCATGACTTTTGTCACTTCAGGGTATATATATATATATATATATATATATATATATATATAGGATCGATTAGGAAAGCTAGAGTAATTTTGTGTGGTTTTTAAATGACTTGAAATAAGAAATGTAAAACCTCGAACTAGTTCGTAAATGCCCCATCTGGATAAAAGAGGGTGAAAAAGGTGGGAGTGAGGATTTCTTAAAATTTCTCTTTAAGTTTCTTAAAATTGAGGATAGAATAAAATAAATCCAATTAGCCAAGTTACCGCTTTATTAAGAAGAACAATTTTACTATTTAAAGTTTTTCGATAACTGCTATAATCTTAGGGGTTAAAAATTTATTTTCAGGCTTTAATTTTGACTTTTCTTACTTTAACAGTTCATGTCACCAGATAGTAATTTAGATGTAAAGTACTAATCAACTTAACGGGAAAAATATTTTTCTTTTGTTCATTCCGAAAAAAAATAGCTATCGTCCTTTTTATAAATAAAATGGGAACATAAAATTGTCTCTGTGATACTTTGGAAAACCAGAATACGGGACATCCATATGCCGTTTAAGCTTTTATTACTTTATTTCAAAGCAATATGAGAATAACTTTAAATCTATCCTCAAATATCAACCCAGCAACATTCTATCGAATAAGTCTATGTTTAAAAATATTTTTTAGCAAAAAAGGAAAATGTGAAAGAATGTTATATGAACGCAAAGTCAGGTTGACTTTTCTAATTGTTGTTTGGCAACAGCTCAAATTTTCGGACTCTTTACATGCTTACCTCAGCAAAAAATTAAACGGTTAAAAATTGTTTATAATTGAAGCAAACAATATAAAAAAATTAGTTAAATCGAGAAGGTTCGAATATAAATCGAAATCATGGAAAACAAAAAGGGAAGAATTTTTAAGACTGTTCAGTCGTAATGAGGTATAAAGTCTGTGGGTGTAACTACCCATTCTGAACTAAAGTAAAATGTAGTTTCCAGTTCGTTTGTTTTATATATCGATAACAAATAAAGCACAAGGACAATCCTCCGAAAAAATTATACGATGCTTCAAAAAAATTTTTTTTACTCATGGAAAATTGTATGTGAAATTTATGAATGAATTTTTTATTCGATATTCTGTTGTCATTCCAGTTAAATGAACAAAGTATAAGTTCAAAAAAATTTTAATGACTGATTTGAAATTAATAAAAATAATTTAAATTCCCCCCAAAAAACTGAAAAATTGATATGTTTTTGTTTTCTGATATTTACATATATATTTCTTGCTAGCAGAAAATTTTACGTTTAGAAATTGTTAATTTAGTTTTTAGTAATTGATGGTAAATAATGTTAATAGATCATGAAATTTCAAAAAAAATCTTTTTAGTTATGAATGTATTTGTAACTAGAGCCGCTTTGATGCATATTCAATTCAGCGATATTTTGTTCTGCCGATTTTTATTTCATCTAATCAAGCATCGCATAGAAATTTTAAATGGAAGCAACTCCAGGTTATGAGATGAACCAAATGAAAAAAAAATCCCCTATGTAAAATATTAGTTAAGAGGATTTATATTGAAGGTCAACCATCATTTTTTTTTATTACTAAAAGGAAAATGTAACTATATGGCGTGTCAGATGAGCGATCTGTAATCACTTAGCAATCTCATAGGAATCACAATGCGATTCTTAGACATTGGTGCGCAGGGTTAGCAAGAGACCTTTTAGTTTATTTGTTCTTAGTTCGTTCGAATTCTTACACAAAGCAGTGACTGTACTTGAAAAAAAAATTGTGTAATATGCTACTCAACATTTATATGAAAAATATCTACTGTTAAGTCATGGATTCTAGAGATTGCATGGAATTTCATGGATTGTAGGCAGAAATTATTCATAATTACAGAACCTAAATCCAAAAAATTAATGCTTTATGCATTTTATTCTTAGCAGTTAAGCTTTGTTGTCTTTTCCCGTTAAATCGATGACGCTACACAATTTTCGAGTTGTGGAACGTAATAAATCCAGTTAGCCTAATTAGTTTCTTATTAGGACTAACATTTAATTTGTATTTAACTTTTTTTATAAATGCAATATCTTAAAATTTAGAGGCCGTAAATGGATTAATAAGCCCCCGTTTTGATCGTTTCTAGCATCACCAATTTTTATTGCCAGATTGTAACTTAGATGTAAAGGAAGATTAGATGTTGCCTTTCAGCTTGCCGAGAGGAATTTTTTTTGTTCGAAAAAGAGAGTTTCCGCTGATTTAATTTTGAGTTCCAATAATCTGCTGAGTTTCGTTTAGCTACGAAGCGAACATTCCGTTTCTCTGCGAGTTGCGAAACAGAGAGAGATCAAAAGAGAAAAAATAATAATATGTAAATTAGAAAAAGAGAAGTTATGTAAAAGAGGATATAAGAATACACCGAAACTTTTAATTAAAATTCGGATGAATTATACACATTGGAATGTAATGATTCAAAAGAATTTTTTTGCGTAATATTAAAATGATTCTGCCGGCCATAAATTGATCATTGTTTTCTTGAAAGTATGAGTCACTAAAATAGGAATCATTTTCGCATCGGTCTTCTGATATTCCACTGGGACTATTACTTGAGCGGCGCTGTAATCATAGATTCCATTAAAGGTTTACAGATTTTAATTTGCTTAATGATTGTCATTTTTGTCAGGTGTCTTGCATCAAAGTTAATAGGATTTTTTAATTAAAAATCCGGTCAGCATTTTCTTTTGGGAATCAAATTATTCAAATTTTTGAAGAAAGCCAAACACCAGATGCAGGTCAGTTAATTTTGTTATTTCTTAATTCTGTACTTACATATCAGCTAATATTTTTTTTAATGTAATTATAATATTTTAGATGAAAGCAGCGAATCTTTAAATAATTCCATATATTGATCTTATGAAGTAAGTCAACTATCAAAAATGTTTCAACAAAAATCTTATTTGCAAGGTTTATGAGTTACGCGTAACTCAAAATCTTTACAAAAAGTGCGAATTTTTTTTTAAACGTTACGAAAAAAATAATTGTAGAAAGGGGTAAATAAAAATAATTAAAAGGTGAAATAAAAATAATTATAAATAGTCTTGTATATTCCTGCAATATTACTAGCCCCGAACTCAAATAAACTTTGATCGCTTTTTTTATTAAAAAGAAAAAAAATATTAACAACTTTTCAAATAGGAAAAATTAATAGAATATTCAATAGATATAAATTGTTTAACATTTTGCAATTTTTCTGCAAAAATTTTAGAGCAAATTATTTCCCAAGAAATATTTTACAGGAACTTAAAATTGAAACTTTTATCTTTTCAATGATAAGAGTATTATTTGCGTATAAGTTTTTCTTGAATTTTAATATTAATATTTATAAATTTCACATTTGGAATATAAATAAATAAAGTTATGAATATTTTATTTCCATAGAAAGGTAAGATTTTAAACTAACTTCACGATTTTTTTTATACTTCTGATATATTTTTTAATATTTTTGGCAATATCTTTTATTAGTTTTACAAACTTCTAAAGCTTATTCAATAAGAATAAAAAATTATTGCTATTAAAATATTTTCTGCATGTATTTTCCAGTTTTCAACTAAATAATAAATGGCATGAACTTCGTTTTTGTCCAATTTAATTGTTTCATAATAATAAACCTTACAAAATTAATTTCATATATTATTAGTAATAATTTTTTGGGAAGCAAAAACTTATAACTGAAATTTTGGAATCATGCTAAAAGTTTTAACATAACTATTTTTATTAAGTAGATGGTTTACTATTTATATCTGTAATGACCATTGACAATGCTTATTTTCATTTTCCACGAAAAAAATTAAATTTTTAATTAATTGGCTCAAATAGTTCATTAAAATACTCTTTCATTGATTTTGATCAATATATTTTTTAAAAGAATGTTAACAGCTTCATTAAAATCAGCTATCGTCTTATTCACTCAACACCGTATTTCATTTTTTTAAAATGTTTCAGACGATTAAACAATTTGCGCATCATAATATTTTATACAATTGCCGATTTTAAATTAAAAAAGTTAGACGAGAAAATATTTTGATCTTGACTATAGCGTTGAATATATCAACTAGTATAAACATAAATATGGCAAAAAGAAAATATGGACTAGACAGAGTTTCTTTGCTATACATATAGGCTTTTCGCATAGTATTTTCAGAAAAGCAAGAGGCACAACCCAGGACATCTTCATCAGGTATGCATAAGATTGACTCAGTGGGACGTCTCACTGGAATAGAATTTTCGTCAGAAATGAGCTTTTTATGCTTCTTAATACAGAAAAGAAAATTAGATATGCAGTTTAGATACCTTTTTTTATGCCAACATTTGATTTTATAGAATTAGGCGAATATGTGACACAGAACTACAGTTTTAGGGGGGGAGGAGGATCATATATCACATTTCTTTAATCTAAATCCATGTCCATTTGAGATATGGAGTGTAGATGCCTGTGTATGTGCGGCTAGATAACCAAACCTTTATCGAATTTGGTTCAAAATTAATATGAAAATTTAGTTTTAGCAATAAAAGGATCAGTTTATTTTTTATTTGTTTTGTTTTTGAATTATAGAGCGTACATGTATGCTAATGTAATCAATCTATGGACAGGCAATCAATCTATATACATATTTAATTCAAAATCTGGCACATATTTATAATTCAGATTTTTTTTTTAAAAAAATATTTACTAAATTTCACACTTATAGCACTCTGCAATCTTCTATTATCGAATTCCCATAAAAACAGCCAAATGGATGGACTTTCTTTCCACCGATTTCATTTCGTTTTTATCGAAATCTGTAAATTTGGCATAAAGTTTATTCTAACTTTTATCTATTTAACTCAAAACGGTTTTGAGTTATCGTGTTCATAAAGAGACAAACGTAAATATAAAAATACGTTTTTGGACTTAATGAGGTAATATAAATGTTGATATTATTGTCAAAACCTTGAGCTCAAATTTAGTTGTAAAGTCATATGCTAAATTTCATCCATTTAACTCCGGAAGATTTTGATTTATCGGGATCTTAGACAGACAGACATAAAATGAAAAAACGTTGAATTTTTCATTAAAAGCTTAAACTCGATTATTTTTTGACGAATGCAGTAATTCGTATTCCGAAAAGTAAAATTTACATTACAAAAAATAAAACTGACAAAGATTAAAGTACATAAGAAACGAAAAGTACCTCTTTCCTTTAAGAAACCGCATTTTCTGAAGCGAAACCATAAAACAAAAGTAGTTTTTTGAAGAGTAGTTCACACAACCCATTTACCTGTTAAGATAAAACGTTACCCGTGTTTAAAAAGCTCTTCTGTTTTGTAAAAAGTAACTTTGTCCCTGACTGATTTACGAAAAGAATTCGTTTAAAATTTTCGCTGAAGAGACTTTTTTAAAACTGTTTAATCAGAGAAAGAAATGAAATGGAATACTTTTTTGAGATGGAAATTCTTTTTACAGTTTTTTCTTTACCACATTGCCCTAACCTTTTTTTCTTTCTCTCTTTATTTTTTGCTTGAGAGTAAAAGAGGATAAATTTTTAAATTGATCTTATTTAAAGTCCCTAAATCAAATTTAAGATTCATGTTATTTCTGTTGATGAAATTTAAATACAATTTTTATTTGTAACTTTTTTTTAAATCGTTAACAAAATTAAAAGGACGATTTTTTTGTAAAAAAAGTTTTTACTTTTTAAACAGTTTTTTTTACACAGCTTTGTCCGAATTCGACTTTAAAGTTAATTCTCTTGAAAGACATATTGATTTTATTTATGTATGTAAAGTCTATGTTTAAATGCTATTTTAGACATTTAATTAGAATCTGCTCAAAATCTCAATTCTTGCGAACATCTTTATAATTCTCATGGATAATTTTTGTTCTAAAATGATGTAATAATTTCTCAATATATTTTGTATCTTCTTCATTATAGAATAAATTATCTTTTCATCAATAAAGGTTTTGAAATAGTTTTGTTTTTAAACAATGTAAAGAAAACAAGCAATGCAATTTCATGTCATCCATATTTTACAACTCCATATTTAAAGACCAGATAGAGTTACAACTTATTTCTTAATTAAGGAACATGTAAAATAAATTTTTATTTACCTCTAAGATTTTGAATAAGTTATTTTATAAAACATATAGTCATTTTTAGGCCACTTTAACCGCTATAATTTTTGTTTTATGCATGTTTTTTTAAATTTATTTTATATAAAAATTTGACAATAGAAATATTTACGTTTTTCTAAAATCATTCTGAACGTTTTCAAATTTCCAATATTTGTATGAATCAGGAAAATTTTAAAACTTTGTATTGAACAATTAACGAAAATTAGCTTTATTCATTTATTTTCTAGAATACTAAATTCGGAAAAGAAAAATATAATCATTTTACTATTTGACTTCAAGTGCTCGATGCTTGTCTAAAATCAGACACTTGCTTCTCTTTTTCGCATGTCGTAATGAGATCAAGGTAATCCTGTTAAAATTTTAAAAATACGATTAAAAATATTTATAGCTAACTAATGATTAAGCTATCTCAATTTTCATTGGCTCAATTAATTGATATTTGTAACGCTATCTCTTCCCTATTTCACGAATTAATAGGCTTTTATTTGAAATCGAAAAACCGATATTTTAACCTTGCCCCCTCTTTATTCCCACTAGTCCGCCAGTTCCAACATTCGGGCGCATCGTGGAATGGTCGATTTCAATAATAAATTCAGCAATCTAAAGCCATAATAATGATGTCACATATTTTTTTATTACATTTTGATATTTTTATTGACTTTTCGACTGTATCAATGATGTAATGCCTTTTCCCTCAATTTCTTGAAAAAAAAATTGGAAACATTTTTTTATCATGAACTGGATGATCTACTTAGATATAATTTTTAAATATCTAAAAAAAATTAATTATATTAAAAATAAAATTAAAATATTTCTTCGTAATTAACTTTTTCAATTTACTGCTGTCCTAATTAAGCTATTTTAACCCTTAAAACGGATGATATTATGGCTACTTTTATTACCTGTCGATATTTTCTGTACAAATTTAAACAAGGATTAAAAGCCTTTTATTTGAAATCGAAAAAACGATGTTTTAATTTCGCTGCGTTTTCTCCTCTGGTTTAATCCAATATCCGAATACATGGCACAGCTATACGTTTTGAAGGCTAACGCAATAACTTAAAGTAATAAAAAAAATCAATTCTATATTTTTTTTTCACTTTGAACTTTTTTGATGCCCATTCGATTCATCAACTTGTATTATGATGAATTCATGAAGGAAAAGGAACAGAACGTGCCACATTATGTTACTGAACCAGAAAATCGACAAGAGAATTCTTCCATTATGCGAATTCTTAACAATATCTGCATAAAACGGTTTTGTTTTTAATAGAATTACTTAAGTTTAAAAAAAATCAGTTTTAAGCATCTTAAATCAATTTATGAAACTTCCTGTAGCTGTCCTATATCTTCAATAAATAAAGATTTCACGTCACAAAATTTTGAAAATCAAGTGTACATCTCCCCTCCTTCAGCTCCTCAAGAATAGGGGTTAGAAGCTTCCGACATTGTGATTTATTCTCGCTTTTTTGATGGTAGCAGATATAGTGAGGTATAGCAACTTCCTACCGATCATGGCACAGGCTTCCTTAGGGAAGGATTGTACGGAAACCGGTGATTTTTCTTAAGACAACCGTAGTTCCCGCCTATGCTGTAGTGGTGTTCTGGTCACTCCAAATATTCTGATTGCCTAAGGGCGGAAGTATTTTTTTATTGTATATATAGCCTCGATAGAATATGCCGGATCTATAGCAAAACTGGCAAATGGAAAAATCGTAAATATCGGTCAGATACTTACGATGCAAATAGCCACGGATCATTATTATTCATTGTGCTTTTAACTTATGTACTACTTATAAAAAAGTGTGTGTGTGTGTGTGTGTGTGTGTGTGTGTGTGTGTGTGTGTGTG
>JAOUZG010051511.1:1221968-1238876 GCA_026289955.1 Argiope argentata | reverse complement strand
CTAGGTGCCTTAAAGTTTTAGAAAGCCGTGAAACTTAGAGATTTTTTTGGAACGTTTCGAAATTTTTAAAATTTTATTGTTGAATTTTATTTAATTATAAAAGCCGTGCAATCCAATTTGCTCAATTTTAAATCAATATTGTGCAAATTAATTTCGGTGCAATTTTTGTCATTTAAAATGTTATAATAATTTGCTATTCTAAAAACGTGATTCTTTTATAATTTTTTAAAAATATGTCCCGATTTTATTGTTAAATGCCTTTATCACATTTTTAATGGTTTATTTTTAAATTTCATTTGCTAATTTTTTATGACCGATTTTTTTAGAAACTTATCTTAAGTTGTTTCGTCAAATTGAAAAACCTTCGATTTGGAGGGGCTTTTTTGAAGGAGGGTTAAGGGGAGGGGGAGGCTCTCGAGATTTCTACTGTTTAAAGGGCGGCTAGATGATAGGCCTAGTCGGAATATGGTAAGCGAAATCCTCTAGAGATGTTAGAGCTGTATGATGAAAAAAAAAATTCTGTCTATGAAGAAATCCAGGTTTCGTGAGTCCTATTATGTATTTGTGAAAAATGACCGGTTGCAAGAAAGCTATCAAAATATTGATTGGGGTTATGTGGAAACTGCATCATAAAGATGCCGTGCTACAGGACATTCTTCGAAAAAAACCCTTCTTTCATGGGACGTTAACGGTTGGTTATTTAATTTTGATATTGCATCTAATTTTGTAGTGATCTTTCATTTAAATGTGTGTGCAGATTGTTACTTAATATGAAATTAATATTATTAAATTAAATGATAGTCTCACGTAATATAATAATAACTTGCATATTTTAATACAAATGCATACACTTTTAAAAGTGTGAAAATTTTGAAACTGAACTTAAAAATGAACCCAGTGTCACAAAAGTTTTAAATGTAATCGTCAAATTGTTACATAATTCTCAAAAAAATTACAAGGGAGTTTGGTTGTGATATTTAGCCAAACGTATTTTCATGTTTTCAGACCGTTAGGAATGTAGAACACTTTTTGTTTACAATTTAACTCTTATCTGCATTTTATGTGTAAAAAGTTATGACAAAATTAAATTCACTGCGCTTTAATGACACGCGTCACAACCGTCGTGGTTGACTTAATTTTAAATTACAAGCATCTGTGTCTTATATCATTCTTCATAGAATTTCTTTCAATTCGATTTGAAATATCACTGTTTTATTGCTTTTTAAAAATGCATGAATGAAAAAATATACGGATTTATATAAACGTTCATTTATTGCATTATTTCATACATGCATTGATGCATTTAAGTACTCGTTTTCTTAGATGCAAATTCGTTTTAATCGCATCCACGAAAATGTGTAGGAATGTGTTAGGGATGCAGATTGAAAAGCGAATTATCACCGAGGATTGTCCGCGATCTATGTTCTGCTGCCGCTGTTTGGAACTGAAACTGGCATACCAGTATAGAATTTGCGCGCTCAGATTAGAACGGGATTATAATGAGAGGGTTTAAAAATTAAAGTAATGAGGAAAAAAAGTTATGATTAGAGAGAACACTGTATAGAAGATCATTTTAAACTAAAACAGTGTAAAATTCGTTCAGTTAATTATCCTCGATCTTCTTGAAATAACAAATTGATTTCAATACTAAAACGAAAAAACTTAAGTCCATAAATTTCGATGCAGTGCTCTCGTAACTTCAAACTTTCAATACGATTAAAATTTATTTGCAATTGGCATCGAACTCCGAATTGTTAAATTATAAAGTTGTTTATATAATTTAATATTTGTCTGAAGGGAGGGCAAGGGAAAGAGGAGAATCAAACATTTGTTATTCAGTTTTTAGTGCTATAAATACTGGTGTAAATAATTATTTAATAAAACCCAAAATTTTGAACTGTTTTTTTAATATTAAAATTATTGTTAGTTGTATATATAGTTCTTTATATAGTATATTTTTGTAAGTCATTTGTAAAAATTCATACTTAAAATTGCATTCTTTCGTAAATAAATATCAATTTTAAATAGCAAATAAATTTTCTGGTGGTGCATTAGTTTTGAAAAATTGATATTTGGAGAAAATATTGGATATGTTTTTTATTCGATGTTCTTGATTTTTAAATGGTGTTCTTTATAAAACTGGTTGAATTTTTTCTACATTCGTTTTTATATTTCCAGAATGCACACTTTAATGCTACTTTGCCATCAATAAATGATATTTTCTCAAATTCAAATAGGAATATAATCTTACGAAAAGACTCGTAAATTAAAATCTATTGCATGCTGTTATTTGCCCAGTTTTGATATAATGCATTCTCAATGCATCGTGCAGTTTGCGAATTACAGAATTGGCAACCTGTTCTTTTAAAAGGAATTTTATAAGTGTTTTATAAGTATCATTCGAAATCTGAGAAGAATTGAAAGTTTTAAATTATTTATCAGTCGAATCCCAGTGTTTCAAGATTAAAAAAAAAACAGCTTGCATTTTTTGTTCAGATTCAATATAATAAAAATTGTGTGTAGAATATTTTCTACAATCATTTGATAAAATTCTCAATTAGTTTTTTATCTTAATTTTTTCATTAAAAATAATTATAACGTTTCCCAAATTATAATACAAATTCAGCTTTTTTGCTGATGCTTTTATTTTAAAAATATTGTATATTATGAAATTAAAGTATGTAATAACCTTTGAAAAATATTCTTCTCGATACGTTGTGATACATATTAAATAAATATTCGGTCGCATATATTTAGGCTAAAAATGACAGAAAAAAAATGGAAATGTTGTTTATTAAAAAAATTTAAATACCTATTTTCTTATTGCTCATTCAGTCAAATGAAATTAAAATCCCCACAAATTCGGATTTCAAAACAATCCTTTGTAATGTCCAGGTGATTTCAACGGCGAAGTCTTTAGCTTGGGTTACTTTAATGGCCATTTTATGATGATTGATGTTTTCCTTTTTAAAGGAAGGTAGCATTAGAATGGCCTTCTTTCTACTTGGTCAATAGTACCGCCGTATAAAATGTCTTTTCAGATCCCTTATGCCAGCTCATTATGAGATATTGTATTCTGTTCCACGTCGGTTCAATGTTAAATCCGTTGGATAATGGTCTTGTCCATCTTCGCACTGTGGAAGATCGATCTGGCTATATTTTCAAAAGTCAGTCGCTAGATAACTATATGAAATATTGCGGTGGTTTATTTAGTTTATTGTATAAAACGGAAAGAAACTTTTGAGCTGTCCGATTCATCATTGTTTGATAAGAACGTAGAGAATTTTTAGCTGAATTTATTTTTAAATTCCTGAAAACAGGTGGAGATCTATCAAAAACTTTGTGAAAATAAGTGTTTATTTTGTGATGCATATTTTTAGTTGTTGTGAAATATTTTTTTGTGAACTGAGGACATTATTTAGTTAATAGATATTAATATTTTTAGTTTAGAACAATTTTTTTGAGAATTTTAAACTGTTGATATTGTTATCTTGTCTTTTTAAAAAATCTAAATCGTAGGCATAGTGTAATTAATAACAGTTTATATTTCCATTCAAACAAAAGAATTAATTTAATGAGAATTTTTTTTTGATATTATCAGGTTTCATATTCCTAAAACTGGATTTAAAACAACGAGATAGCAATCATTTGTATTCCCAGTCGTATAGAAAAATTAATTTCTCCTTTTGTTAAAAAAATAGCATAATCGGAGTTCTTTGTATTTGATAAAATAAAAACTTGTTTGTTTTTATCAAAATTAAACGGAAATCAAAATTTTCAGATTTCATAGCAAAGATATTGCGTCGTTTGAAGGTTTATTTGTATAGTATTTCAGTTGGGATTTCGAAACGCAGATTCCGAACTGTTAACTTATTGCTTATAGTTTGCCTATAAGTTTTGCCTTTTAGTTTTTTCCGGACTGTTAACTTATTGCTTATAGGTTTGCCTATAAACTATAAAAAGCGACATATGTAAAACATTTTCTATGATTTAAATCGCATAAGTCCATTGGACATAGAAAAATTTGGCAGGTGTAAAATCGTAAGTAGTCTCTAAGAATTTTCCAAAATTTCAAGTTTTAGTAAAACATTAAGCAATATATATATATATATATATATATAATATATATATATATATATATATATATATATATATATATATATATATATGCATATTTTCGTTTTAAAGTGACCTGCAGGTAAGAGAAAATTAAACTTCTGGAATTTACACAGTAACTGTCTCAGAATAATTGATTAATTTACGAAATATTAACTTGTTCATTCTAAGAGACTGATATAACTGATAAAACATGGATTCCCAAATAAAAGAAAGCTAAAACTTCGAATTACCCAAAATATTTCAAACTCGGAATTTTTAAATAGCATATATGATTTCATGCAGTTCGAAATCGTGTATGTTAAACTGAAATGAACTCAGTTTTGAATATGAAAATTTTATCCCATTCAAAACTGAACCGGCCTTAGAGCCCATTCAATCAAGAATGTCGATAGCCCGAATGTATCTGCAAACTCGTTGCTTGCATCGTTCATTAGAATGACTAATATTGAAAGAAGGGTGCGTCAAACACACTCCGTTGGGCAAACTACTAAATAATCATCTTGTATATCCAATCTTTTAATAATACAAAATGTTGGATGCGGGTTTGGGTGGGAGGCGGGAGAATATAGTTTTAATTCAGTTATATTGCCGTTCCGTTTTAAAGAAACAATAGATATATTTTTGGAAAGATCTCGGGTTTTGAGCCGAGGTCAGATGGCGAGCATGACAGTTGAGCTGGTATTTCTCCTTCAAACTTACACGCTACATTAGCTGGAAGATGCTTGGCCCAACAAATTTAACGCGCATTAGACTCGCTTACACGACGATTCTTCTATAGAATCGGGTTACTCGAACCTGAAGCTCTCTGGTTCCGAGGCCGATAACTTACCGCCAAGCCACTGCAGCTGATAAGTAATTGTCGTCTTGGGAAAAAAAGTATATCGCAGAATCACCATGTAAACATTTTTTTTTCTGGTGCATGCTATGTTCGTTGGTCTTCCCATCAAAATAGTGCTGACGTTTAGCGAAGAATCTTTTAGCTCAAGTATCGTCCTCGTCATCTAACGTCAGTTCAAAATTGCAAGTTACACTTCAAAATAGCCCTAATAGTACATTAAAATGGGATGTTACTATAACTAAAAAAATTTCAGAAATAATTCCTTCCTTGTTTTATCGGAATTGTGTTGGAAGGAAGTAGGTGGTTATCATCACCTTTACCTCGTGAATTTGAATCTGTAGAACTAAAATGAACATAGTTAAGTGTTTGCCACGATTATTTAAGGAGTGCCATTATCGCGCCATGTTATATAAGAAAAACGCGTTGTTAAAATATATTGTAAGAAAGATGAATGAAATATTACAATTTTTTTTATTGTAAAGCATTTTTTGAATATATATACAAAATTCTGCGGATTTTAGGATTTATTATTAAACAGTAACTACCAAATGTATACCATTATAGATCTTTTCAGAAAATCCTAAAAAAAATAGGAGAGAAAACCAATATTCACGAACTCATCATGCATTGCGAATTGAAATGCTTTGCAACAGTGAACATTAGCAGGACATTCGTTTTAACATTTAATTCCTTTTCGCTCGTGAAAAACGAACTGCATGGCTTAGTTGTTTTAGATATTTCTGTTACTTTTTTAAATAAAAAATATAATTAGCATGTTGATTATTTGGGAATTTCAGTATCTTTGTGGATTTTATTTTTCCTTGTTCTTTGTTTTAAAAATAAAATAATAAAACAAATGAAAATTTAACAATAATTAATGATTTTCTTACTAAAAATATTACATTATTGTGAGAAAACAATAAACCTTAAAAAATATAGCATTCAAAATTATTTTCTGGATTTGTCGAATCAGATATAATACAATCAGTTGAATGAATAATACACCTTCCAATGGATTATAAATAACCTTAATTTAATTTACAAAATTTTAATTATTCAATATGAATAAGAATTGTAATTCTAATAATTTATTACATACGAACCTTTTTTTTACATTTGACAACTTATAGAGTAAGCTTTTATGACACGCATAGTCAGAAATCTGGCACTGTAAACATGTTATCTGAACCCCCTAGGAAGATAATTTCTGGAACATGTAACACTCTCTGGCTTTTATAGGTATTCATGTACAGAAAAATAAGTTTTTTTAATATTTCATACCCCTTTTATCTTGTCATTATGGAAACAGTGTTTCATTTTTTTATGGGAAGAAAAAAAGAATTTTACGCGAAATTGCGTTATCTAATCCTAACAGATCAGATAAGAGCAAATGAGGAATGTTTAGTGTGATGCATCTTCTAGACGGAAATTTCGGAATAATTTACAATCTGCCTAGAACCTTTTCAGACAGCGCGTGCCAGAGCTTATCTTTCAGAAAAAAATGATCTTTTTTTGGAAAGTGCAAGCTGTGGTAAGGACTGGAAGTTTTAAGTGACAAAATCAGAGAAAACCTACGGGTGGAGTCTTCTGGAAACTTTTATGCATATTTCCTAACAAATGTGTTTTCTATTTTCTCCGGTCATCAAAAAAGTGCTCTGTGGATGATATCGTGCTCGCCAGAGTGTTCAGAATTTCATTTTCAGAATCCTGTATATGAGTCTTTTATATTTTATAGTAAACTAAAGATAATTAAATACACATAATGAATGTCTTTTCCCCCCTGACTGATTAAAACTAAAGGTAATAGAGAAATTACAATTTTAGTGCGAGATAACATAAGGAGCTTATTTAATTTCGCTGCATTTTTGCGTTATCGCATCCATATGTTTGCTAAAGGACAGATTAATGGACGGATAACTCTCGAGCAGATCTAGTTGAAAATTCGGTACCGATATGTGCGTTGAAGTTTAAATCTATAAAAATGTTAACCATTTCCCTCTTTACATTTTGAAGCTTACTTTGGGTAGTCAGACCGACTACCTGTGAATAATTTTTAAAAATTGGAGTAAAGGCTACAATGCAACTTTCATCTTTTTAAGATCTAAGCATTTTTGAATTAACGTGTTTATAGATAGGTGAATTCCAAAAATGACTGCATAACTCGGCGGCACCTGAAACATGAAAATTTGTCAAAATCTGGAGTTTGAATTTTTAGACAATTGAAGTGCTTTTTCTCTTTATATACGAGAAACTAAAATTCATAATATTTTTATTATCTAAATTTTATTGATAAGAATTGGAATCCATGCATATTTTCCAGCAACATTTGAATGTAAACGAAATGAATGCACTATAATAACATTAAAAAAAGACTTTGAAAACGAAATATTAAAAAAAAGTTTTATACTTCGAGGTAATTTAATTTTTTGGTATTAAATGGAAAATGATTTAATATATTTTTCTTTGCGATAACAGTATTACTTGGTGAATTGCAAACATTAAGAATTGAAAAAATAATTTAAAATGTAGACGTACCTGAAAAGAGATAATTGGAAGTTTTCTACTAAATTATATTAAAAAAATTTTCGTTCTTTCTTGGTTATTCCTAATTTCACTCTGATATTTCTGAGAAGAACTAACACGTTTCACCACGGATCCATGCTTTCTAAGTATATTGGAGGGAAAAAAATCTTCGAAACAATTATCAGAAAAACAATTAAGTAAAACGAAGTGGAAAACCACCATTTTATTCTTTTGTTAATTTATGTAGAAATATTTAAATAAGAACTCCAAGGAAAAAATAACAAAATTAAAATGTTCGATGCAGGAATTTTAGTTATAATTCTAAGAATATTATTGAAAAATACCCTATTTTAACAATTTCGCAAAATTCATAAAACTACATTAAGAAAGCCAAAATAATAATTTGCAGGATTTTTTTGCTACACTAATGGACTTTCTTCAGAAATGGCCAAATACATTTTTTAAAAAATCCTTCAAAACAGTACAAAAGATGAAATTTTAAAAAATTGAGCATTGTGTTTTAAAAATCGCGTCTTCTCGGCGACAAATGTGATAGATTTACGTAGATGCACACGTTTACAAAACGAGAGAGAGAGAGAGATCAATTGCAGATGAATAATGCATATTTTGTGTTTAATAGCTGTCCTGTATAGAAAGTTACATCAGCTAGAAAAGGTAATGATTTTGAGATCCAGATTTCTAGATGCGATATCCACTTCTTGTTATATCGACGTTTGCTAATTATCTCATTCAAGATAAACATTTTCCCGCTATTAGGACTTTAAAGTTTAGAATAGAGAACCAGTTCATATGGTTTCTTCGTTTTCGGAATATAGATAAAAATTATTAGATCCGTCACATAATAGCCTAGCCTACTTGTTGTCTCTAAATGGAAAATTGATGCAATTGAACTTCTTTCTAAAAAGAAAGGTAGCATTTGGCTCATCAAATAAACTTATTAAATAACTCGCTCTAAATCAATGCATTTTTGATTTAATATTTTACAACTCGATTATAAAATGTGTGTTGCCATTTAATTATGTGCAGATACATTTACAGAGTTAAAATATGCATAACGGAATGTTTTTGTTTTAAATTCAATTAGTTCTAAATTATATTATACAATAATTAAGTTCTAATTATTTAATTAGTTCTAAATTATTTAGTTACTAAATTAATTCTACTAAAACATGCCTTGTATAATAGTATTCATTTAGCACCATATATCATTGGAATTGGTTAATTCTAAAATTTTGTATCAGGTGGCCACCGAGGGCAGATAGCATCTCTGGTATAATATTCTATCCTTTAGAACCGCTTTCAACTGACAACCCATTCATTTTCATCTATTAAATCGCGTATAAAGCATATAAATAAACGAAGACTACCAGAAAAAATGTCCCAAGTTAAGTTGGGATTGAAACCCTTATATTCATGGGAGAATATAGAATATACAATATTCCTCTATATTTATCCATACAGTTTGTTGCTTTCCAATGTTATTTACAATGATAAGAAAAAAATACGATTACATGAATATCTCCTAAAATATTCAAAGTTAATTATAGATTGAAATTTATGTATTCATGTAAGAAAGTAGAATATTCAATATTATCCTCAATTTATCCAAGTTGCAAGTTGCATTCCCGTGATGCCATTCTCACAGAAAAACAGAAATAATTACAAAAAGGAATTTTTAGGTAATTAAATAGGATAGGTAAATGTAAAATGTATAAATTCAACAAAACTTCTGAAAGTGTACTTTTTAAATCATTTTATCTTTATAAATTCATATACATGGTAATAATTCTAATTATAAAATGGCATATTACATTAATACCCTACCATTTATATTTTGTATGGAATTGAATATTTGAATAATTGGTCCACTAGAATTAATTTTTTTAAACTTCACTTCAAAAATTCGGTCAAAAAAATTTAATGACTTCTCCGTATCCATCAAAGCGTGGTCTCATATCGCTAATTAAATGCCATTAATAGAAATGGAGCTACTTGAAATGCACAACGCATGTAAAGTTTGATAAGTGGCGAGTCGGAAATCCTTTCGACTACTATTTAAATTTCTTCATCAGTGTTTAGGAATCAAGTGCGTGATTCAAGTGTAATTATAGTTGCAATAGATAATTAATAATGAAAAGAGATTATTTTTATTATTTCCGTTTGCTAGACCAGAGCTATTACTTTAGCATAAGGTAACAAGGTAACTTAATTCCTCATTAAAATTCGATTAGCCGTTAATGGAAATGTTTTGGGGAAAATAACGGTGTCCGCCGCTTTTCAACAAAATACCGAATATTTCGGTAATTTTTTTTTTTTTCATTTTGCTTCTGTTGTATTCTTTAGATAGGCGCTGAAAAAAAATTGCATTTCATATGAGGAATATCTACGTTTTAAGTTTAATTTTTGAGGTGAAAAAAATTGGGAGTTAAATTTGTTAATCTATGCATCCTCACAATTTTTTTTTATTAGATTTCACTTTTAATATTTTATTTAATTATTAGAGTGAGAAAAAAATTTCCGTTAACCAAAATTAAAACAAAAATTCATCTCTCAGTATATTTTGAATTTTCAATAAGTGTAAAATGTAATTTTGTTTAACTTATGCTATGACATTAGCATAAGGCAGCCGGGACACTGAATTCCTCTTTAAATTTTATTTAGCAGTTAATGTAAATGTTTTGGAGAAATATGGGTGTCGTGGCTTTTCAGTGGATAAGTAAATATTTAAGAAGGGATTTTTTTCATTTTGTTATTAAATATAGGTAATTATGTTTAAAAAATAATTTAGTAATACAATATCGGATAATCTGCGTTTTCAGTACAGTTTTTCTGCGATAATAAATTAGCGAATCAAATTTATTAATTTGTATGGCATTAGAAAAAGAATACTTCTCAAAATTTCGATAATTTTTTAAAAATTACAAAACAAAAGCAATAACTTCGAGAAAAATTAAAAGAATTTTAAAAAATATATATTTGAATTCTACAATAAGTTAAAATGAAATTTTGTTTTACTTATGCTTTACATTAGCATTAACTAAATAAACAAGTTAATAAATGTAATTAATTCCTAATTAAAAGTTGAGCAGCTGATAATTTAAATGTTCTGGAAAAGAAGGGGGAGGGAAATTGGTATTCTTTTCAAAAAATTAACGAATATTCAAATATTTTGGGACTAATTTTTAGTGAAATTTGTATTTCATCTTTTTCACATAAAATTATAAGATAATTGAATTATCTACGAATGCGGCATTATAGTTTTTTTCAAAAATAAATAGGTGCATAAAAATTTAAGCATTAATCCCTTTAAAACTATCGTGCTATTTTAATGCAGGTATCAATTAGGAAAATATTTCTCAAGATCTCACTCATGATTTTTCATATTTAATCACTAAAAAATCCACGACGATTTTTTTATTAATCAAAAATTAAAAGATATTCAATCAATTCAATATATTCAATCAATTTATATTATTCAATATATATAGATATTCAATATATTCAATCAATTTAAATGAATTATGTCTTATTATTTTATTTTAATGCAGCAGGATAAAGTACAAGGTAATTTAATTCCTCGTTAAAATACGATTAGTCGGTAGTATAAATGCTCTGAGAAAAATAACGAAACACTTCACTTTTAAATAAATTAACAAATATTTAAGATATAACTTTTTTTCATGGTAGTTTTATTTCATAGCTGAACGAAAAAACACAGCTTAGTTATCTATTTTTCTTGGAATATCCACCTTTTAAGCTTAGTTTTTGAGATAGAGATAAATTGAAGCAAAAGAATCAATGTATTAATCAATTCAAAAATTATTACAGTATTTTAAAGGGTCATTAAAAAGAATATTTTTCAAAGTTCTTTATGAATTTTTGCATTCCTTATTTATTAATCCTGTTACTTATAAAGTTAATTTCAAGATTTGGAAATAAATCTTCTGCTTTCGAATTTTTTAAAAAAAAAAATAGAAATCAACTATTTTTTCGCCTTTTATTGTTACTTAAAATATTTTAATAGTATTAAAATATTCTAAATAGCTTTTCGTTTCGGTTTAAAATATGGGACCTTGATTACAAATATTACAAAAGTAACAAATCAGCAGTTAAATGGTTAAAAAATGTTATAATGCATCATATAAAGAGTTAAAAAAGTGTTCTCCTTTCAGTACATTTCGAATCTACTTTATGTTCAATTGACTTTCATACAAGCAGCAGAAAGCAGTTTCTTTAGGACTGGATTAAACCCTTTAGGTGGGCCTTTCTGCTAGAGAGCGCCTTTTTTACCCATTCTCTCTTCTAGCATCATGTATGTATATATATATATATATATATATATATAATATAAATTTTATTTATTATCTGCGTCGGCAATTTAATGTAAAAACTTTTATTAAAGTGAAAAAAGTGCAAGTACCTTTCCCATAATTTACATATACAGAATTCATAATTCATTTTCAAAAGCAATTTTAAAATATCTTTTTCACATTGTAAATAATGACTATAGAAATGAATATTTAATGAAATAAAGCAGCAATTTTTGAATAAATAATATAACATAAAAGATAATAAGATTCAATGACATTCTTCTAATAATTAGACAAGGATTTGAATCTGTATCGGTTCACCACTTCAGTTAATCCAATAATATAATGAGGCACTATGATGTAATAGGATTCAACTCTTTTAGAATGTTTCAAAAATTAAGAGAGTTGGACACATATAATGTTATTTTAGATGACATCTTGATTATCTTTTAAGATTTAATGCTTAAAAACATTTTCTGTGGAAA
Source organism: Argiope argentata (assembly GCA_026289955.1). Classification (NCBI taxonomy): domain Eukaryota; kingdom Metazoa; phylum Arthropoda; class Arachnida; order Araneae; family Araneidae; genus Argiope; species Argiope argentata. The sequence goes on along the minus strand of JAOUZG010051511.1, from coordinate 1,226,580 downwards.
ATTGTACATGCAAGGTTTAATTGTACGTATGCACACACATATATATGTATGTAATGATATCTCTTAATCTAATTTAAATCCTTATTAATTACCTTTTCATTTTATTTAGCATATATTTTCATTTTAAAACGATTTTATTTTTCGATCCAATACCCCTTTTAGTTTTTTTTAAATTTTATTTTAATCTTTAAAGCTTACCACATTCTATGAAAGAACCCCAAGATCCCCTATTTAAGTCGGCATGAGTCAAAGAAATTCCTATCAAAATCTCATAGTAAAACCAATGAAGGGAAAAATTTGTGTCTGTCCTTCTGCCCGTGGGTCGCGATGTAGACGGACTTATTTCTTTGCACTTATTTCCTTGTTCGTCAATGAGGCCTCTCGTAGAGAAATAAATTGAAGTTTTAAAATTTCAAACTTTTCTTCTATTCGACCAGCAATATGTATATAATATCGAATGTCCATTTATTTGTCTAAGTTTTATTCAATTCTTTACTTCTTGCCGGATTCTTATGGAATTTAACATACATATTCTTTGAAACGGATGATTTAACTAAGATGATTAAACAGAAGATTAATATTAAGTTTCTGCGTGCGTCTAAGGGGGTGAAATTATGGTCAAATTTAGGGTTTTTCCTTCCGCCAGAACTTTCAAGAAATCCCCGTATGAACATTATTACAGCACCTCAAAATTCAAAAATTACCTTTACATTGACATCAATTTTATTACCTGAGAGTTGTTTGATTTTTAATTTTTCAAATTTAATTTAAGCATGATTTTTATGTTTTCATATATTTTGTCCGAGTACTAGTAAATGTTTTGCTGTTTTATTCCATACGTATCAAACAGATAGACGCAGAGTATAGTATTTTAAAATTACTGAATTTTGTATTTTTTACGAATTTATATGACAACTAGGTTAATTGACCTCCTCAGTCCAGCTGCCTGGTCAAAATCTGCCGTTCATTCAGTTTAACCCTAATATCTATTACGGTTAAAAAGCAACAAGAATCGTAAATGAAGATTGAATTAATGGCAACCGATCCTCGTCGTGCGAAACATTTTGTTGATGGCCGTTGTTCTGTCGTCGTCATGTTTGCGATCCGTTCGGTCGTAATTAATAGACCATTTTGCTTGCCTAATCAATAACGAAAGAAAAAGGCAACAATTACTGCGTTGAATATATAGCACTTCCGTGTTCGTGCCTCCAAATTATGTACGAAGAGAGATCTTGAAAAGATCTAGATACTTATTAATGGCATTAAAATATTTCTCGTCTGCGACTAATAACTTGAAAAAATGATTTAATGTCAAAAAAAAGGATGTAGTTTTATAAAGTAAATGATTGTATCTTAACAGATAGTCGAAATGAAGAAAAAAATGATTTGAAAAATTTTTCTGAGGATATTTTAGGATTAAATGAATGGAAATGTTGAGAGAGAAATGAATGAATAAAAAACATATTTGTAAGGAAACTTTATTTGCGAAGTAAATATGGATTAGCTTATTTAAATAGAAGTTAAAATGTCAATTTTTAATGATTCTACAAGTATCCTATAAATATTCATTTTTCTGCCGGTTCAATTGATTTTTATATATGTTAACTCTTTTTATAAGATGAATTTTTTTTTAGCACGAAGTCTTGTCTTGTTACATAACACTGTTGTATTGCTATGTCTGCAATTCCTAGAAAGATATTTTATACATTTAGAAAACAATTTAAAAAAGTAAAAACCTATGTAATTTACTATGTAATACCAATAAAATAAATGACATTTATTGCAGGGAAAATATTTTAAAAAATGCACGACATTAATCCAGGTATGTGTCACTGCAGATACACTCTGGAAAATCATACCAAAGTACTTTTTTCTTTTCTCGTCTTCAAATGCAGAACGTTGTTCTTCTGGGATTCCTGAAATAATTTTACTCACAAATTTATTCGTTTACTCGGAAATATAAATTGAAAGATTTCAATCTGTAATTCATACGATAATATATCATAACACTTTCATAGAACGTTGAAGCTTTTATTAACCCCTTTGTATACAATGATGAGTCTGTCTCGAGCATTTTGAATTTGAAATATGCTATTAAATGAAAGTTTTAAGTAACTTAAAATTCAAAAATTACCTAATAAAGTTCCAAGGAAGTTCTGGAAAGTCTTTATATTATTATAAAAATTAAAATGATAATTGTTCCAAATAAAATACATCGTATAATTAGAAAGTTAAATAAGTTTCTGCTTCAAAGAATTAAGCGGATTATTAGTTTTCGAAATAAGAAGGCAATGTTTATAGAGTTCAAATAAATATTCGGGAAATTTCGTGTAGATAAAGTACTTTAATCGACTTGCAAACAATGTAACAGTTATTAGATTTTATAACGAATATAAATAATATATAAAGCCATCTTAACTTGTTAATTCTGGATAGAAAATAAGTGGAAAAGAAGGACTGGAATTGTGGGAAAGCTAAAAGAACGAATGATTGATTGATTGATTGGAGTTTATTGGCGCTAAAAGAACGAAACAAAACTAATAAACATTGCTGAGATAACAAATTAATGCAAATTACAATAAAACCTGATTTTTTTTTCTTTTTATACACCCAAGTTATTAAGCACTAGAAATCATGAGAACTTTTCTTTTTTCGCTTAATCAAATAATTAGATTTTTCAAAGTATATTTGGGAATTACAGATGAGTTTTGTTAATGTATTAAAGGAAATTTTTTTTTAATTTCAAAAGGGTGTTTGAATCTTATTTTTGCATTGAATGCCGAAATACCTTCGTAACAATCTTGCAACTCCTGTGCTATTACATAAAGTCAATCTTGAAGCTTTATTCAACTGAATTTCCTTCAAAGGACAACATTGTCTCTAGTTTAGTTGAAAAGTTGCAGCTATCTCGTCAGGTTATTAAGCACGACGCGGGAGCGAGGAAACAGAACAAAGATAAGCAGCTGCAACAAGCGCATTATCCCCTTCTCCGTCTCACCTCCCCAAAGAAAGAATGTAACTCAGGAAATGACTTCACTTTTCAGCATCCAGATACATTTAAAATGTAAAGTTTCGACCAGTATTTCAGGAAATCAAGTAAATGGCGCCTATTTAAAGTTGTAAATTTGATATGCAGTGTTTTGAAATACCAGAATATGTGGGGAAATTTTGCAGAAGTTTTTCAATACTTTTGAAATTCGAAAGTATTTCATTACGCATGATAAATAGCTGTTAAACTATTCTGATAAAAATTTAAATTTCTGGTTGCGGTTAATTGTTTTAAATGAACCGCAGTGATTACCTAGATTTTGGCATACGCGTCTATGTTAACTAAAACATTCTTCTCTAATATGGATATACTTTCATTGCTTACATTTAAATTTCATTGCATATTTTTCTCAACTTATATACGGAAACAGAATTAGCTGTTTATAGAAAATTTACGGAAGTTGCTCTTGACATATCTCTTATAGATATACTTTGGATTTGAACCTTTCCTCGATTTTTCTAACCGAATATAATATCTATCCTAAATTCAAATAAATAAATAATAAAAAATAAGTTGTATGATATTATGGTATATCATTTTATGTATTCATTTGATTATCTATAAATTTAAAAATAATTAGGAAAAAACAAAAGAACCAATCTTCCCAAATCCAGTTACTGATCCGATTTCGCCGATTTTTCTTCAAAGCTCGTGATTTCTAAATACTTCATCAGTGGTTATCTGCCTCTCTTAGCCATTCCCCATATCGTTCTTGCTTTTCGATAATAATGGAAAAAAACTCTGCTTAATGTCGTGTTCTCTATTAAGAGAAATTACAACAAAGTATCTATTTACAAAAATTTCACTGATTTCGTCAAATTTTATTTTATTTAAAAATTCGTAATCGCCTGTCCCCTTCCATTTAAAATGTCGAATGATATTGCTCATAAAACTTGATCACAACCACAATTAGATTCATATCTCCAGTTTTATTCGTCAGTCAAGTTTGCCATTTTGTGTGCTTAGCTAACCAATGAAATGCTTTACGTTTATTGTGCACATATAATTCAAAACAGTACTTTCATTTAGTGAATAAGATCGATAATAGTATATAGATAGTGTAATGAGATAATCGAATTCAATGTTCCCATTTAAATTAATTCTATTAATACAGTGACACAGCAACGTCGATGAAAGTGACTAGCTCGCATTTATTTGCTAAATTTTCCACCTGTAGAATTTTTAATATCGATCAGCGTGTGTAATTACTGGTATGTAGGTGCTATTTCGAGAAAATGAAAGGCAAGTATTTCTAAAAAATGGGGTCCGTTATACCAGATATTTCCAACGTGTAGATCATGACTAATTGCTGAGAGAAGTCCATTTTTCTCGTCTTTGTTTTTAAAGAGTCTCGAAAAAATATTTTGAATGACAAGCATTTTCCTACAATTTTCAAAAATGCGGTACGGGCAAAAAAATCTTTATCAGATCACTTAGTATCTACACGATAATAAAAATAGCGCGATACGCAAACTAGAGACTCGTGCTGAAGGAGAAAATGTCTTTTGGAGGGATTATGTATATATATATATATATATATATATATATATATATATATATATA